>CM026219.1:7320738-7483238 GCA_014839995.1 Xenentodon cancila | reverse complement strand
TGGGGTTTTCATAGTTGATGATCAATTACTAAAATGCATTTAAATGGTAGCACCTGGCTGCTGTATACCCTCTTATTTCCTATAAAAGCAGTAAGGGTGTAATTTTTTCCAACAAGGACAACATGCATTTCTTTTTTTTCTGTTGTAAAAATTGTTAAGCTAAATGAGAAACTGTGGAGGAAGGTTAAAAAAAAAAAAAATGATTGACAATAGTCAACGTTTCACAAACTGTTAAAACCTGTCACAGCAAGCAAGGCTCGTCAAAACACTCAAGTCGCTGTGTTTAAAGTCCAGACAACCTCAAGTGTCAACACAGGCAGCGTCAAAGTTAATGAATTTCAACACAAATTCATCATCTGTTTCCAAGTGCGTTATAAATAATGCCCCACTGAATGTTCCAGTAATGTATCTGTGCATCTACAGAAGGCTGGAGAAACCAGATCAACTAGAGAAAAGCAAGCTAGAGAAGGTCTGAAACAATTCCATATATTTTATGTGCCATGCAACGTTTAATTTTTCATTTTTATAGCATCCTTTAATGACCATGATTATGATGGGACCAAAAAAGGAGATGAGTAAAGTACAGTGGGGGGAGAAATGTTTGTGAAGCCCCGGTAAAACTTAAACATTCTTTTGCACATCTGTGGAGTGATAAGTGTATATTTTTATTGGTGTAATTTTAGAGTAAGGCAATGAAAAAATCTAAAAAAAATAAAAGATAAAAAGGTAGGGAGCCCCCAGAAGTTTGAGCTGTTTACCAAAGCTTCACCATCAGCTTGTTGGGTCATGGCTTGTTCATAATTATTGAAATGCAAATTTCAAACTTTTACAAACAAAAGTCTCACTCCAACAAATCAGTAACTACTGACCTCTACAAGCGGCTGCTGAACTTTCTGAAGATTCAGATAGCGGACTCCCACAAAGCAGTAGAAGGTGAGAAGATTTCAGGTAGCAATTTCCTCAGTTTGTAATGAACTTAAGGGAGATAGTTAACAGGAACAGTGGAGTCAAGTGAAGCGCTGGAAGACTAAAGCTTCCTGTGAAAGCTCTTGAATCCAATTCAATAATACTTGATCATTCCCCACAGGGAAAGAAAGGGTTGTGGTTGCTTGGTTATATAAAACACATCTAGGGTTGCTATAGAGACAAACCAGACTGAAGATTTTACTGCCTCTGGAGTGATGCACTCATTTGCTGTGCAGCCTCATCTCCACAAATATAACTGAGGAATTATACCTCCTGATCAAAAAACAGATGCTTGGGTTAAGTGTACTTCAGGGAAAAATCCAAACTAAAACAAAAATGGACTGATACAAGTCAAAAAACAACTTTTGTGATGTAATGAGCCTGGGGATGTTTAGAGAAAATGAGTTCACCTGGCCAGCTGTTCAGCGCAGAGGTGGATGCACCATGCTTTGAGCTTGTTTTTCAGTCAACAGTTTGAAGAACCTCCACAGGTTTGATAAATAATAGACATATTTAAATAGCAGCTAATTCTGAAAGTGAATATCACAATGTCAATCAAGGAGTTTAAAATTCAGATGATGGGTTCAATAACAGAATACAGCTCCAAAGTCCATAATAAACTCTCTCTTGGGGTGCAAGCTAGAGTTTTTGTCATGGCACTCAGTCTGACTGAATCAACCACTAAAATTAGTTGTATTGTTTGTCCTTTTGTGCCAAACAAGGTGGCAAGTGTAGCTGCTATATTTCCTGGCACCAGTAGATAAGAATGAGTTCATGTCTTAAAATATACTACATATACCTAGGAAACTACAAAACAAAACATATATTACAGCGAAAACCCAGACTGTGACAGGACACCTTTGTTTGAAGGTATTGTATCAAAGTAGTATGTAGTGTGTGTGTGTGTGTGTGTGTGAGTGCATGTGTGGGTGTGTAAATGTGGGGGAAGGAGAGGTGTATGGTTAACCAGACACTGAGTCCTTTCAGTCTCTTTCGCACACAAACCATCACTCGCATTGCTCTGCACACTTGAAATCTAGGTCATACTAACACACACACACACACACATGCAGTGTTTCAGGGCTCGACAAAAAGAAAGAACAATCAGATGTGATGAAGACGAGGCCTGATCTGCCAGCTCACAAGTGAGCGTCTTCAAACTGCTCACCGAGCATTACCTCTCTGAACGCACTGTTGGATTTCATCAGTGTTTCTGCCCTTGCGGGCATTCAGAGGCCTTTTTTATCAATTTATTTATTTGTTTTTTTATTTTGACGGGATGTTGCGTTCTTCTCATCGGTTACCACCAGTTTTTCTCAACCAGCCGTGTTTCTGTTGCGACTTGATGCCTTGTGAGACCAGACAGGAAATGTGTGAACAGTGAGCAGTGAACTGCAGATTAGAGGTGCAAATTGGCTTTTCCAGCTAAGGAAAAGGTAGTTGTATCTCAAGGTTGGGGGTCAAATGTAATCTAAAAAAAAATATTAATGCCAAAAATGCAGGTTTGGGATTCACATTTTGAAAATGACATTTTAAAATTTTTCAGATGAACTCATACCTTATATTTCTATAAGTAGCCTGCAAAGGTAATAATGAAGCAAGTAAATTACATTTCATGTGCATGTTACATGTGTTCACTAAAGGCCTCAAGTTAGAAAAACATATCTAAACTTATGTAAAAAGTTTGAAAATGGTTTTACAATTAGATGAGGTGATCATATTTGAAGAAAAAAAACTAAGAGAAATGTAATAATAGTAAATAAATGCAAGTTTTTTCCTAATACAGGTTTTATTTCTAGTTTGATAGCTTATTGTGCTTTTAATTCATTTCAATAACTTTTTTCCAGATATACCAATAGTCACATTAGTTATATTAACATTAGGTTATTTAATCTGAGCTCAAACACCTCTGTGAAAAAGAAGGCACATTATATTTGAAGAGGTTTTACATAACACAATATTTGCCCTATGTTTGCCAAGCTTTTGCCATTTATTGGTCTGTGGAATTAGGGTGTGAGTAAACACAATGCTAAGGAGGAAAGAGATCAGCAGTGGTCTTTGAAAAGCAATTCCTCTTGCTCGACAATCCGTGAAAGGTTATAAGGCTATTTAAAAAAAATGAGCCCACTATTCTATGATGAAATATAATATTTACAGGTAGGGAACATTCAAGACAGCTGCCACACGTTTTAATTTACAGTGGGGACAAACTGTGTCAGATTATTATATTTACTTGTTTTTTTTTATGATTACATTGATCATTTTGATCATTTCAATGAGCGATTTAGATGTACGTTTTACTTACTTTTTTTAAAAAGAGTCGAAGGCACGAACAAACACAAAACAAAAACAAACACATTCAGGTAGGTGCTGTTCTATGGCTAGAGCAAACCATAACAAGCTGCCTTTAGACCATAAAAAGGTAACATCATGCGACCAGGTCTTTTTGGCATCTAAACTGAGGATAAGAAAGTCTTTTTTGGGCAGCCTTGAAGAGTGCATGACATTAAAAAAAGACATCTGAAGTTGTGGAATGACTCTCTATGAGGAATAAATTCTTTTTGATCAGAGTGTATCAGTGTCTCCTGGCCAGTGTTTGGGATGAAAAGTTTGGGTACCCTCAATAACAGAAAATGGTGAAAGAAAATTTAGATGAACTAATTGCCAAAATTCGTAACGCTAAGATAACTCATCCAATCAAGTGATTCTAGATATTTTTAGACATAATTACTGCAGATGCAAACAGACGTAACACTCTCAAAACAATTGGGCACACATAACTTTGACCCAAACACACTCAAATACTTGACACCAACAAAGCAAAAAAAAAGAAAATGAGACAATAATGAAGCATCAAGTTTTTGCTTTTTATATGACTCGGAAATGACAGCTGACAGAAACGGTAAGAGCCAAGCTGATGTCTAGAAGACCAGGAAATCCTTCCTGGAAAACTGTTTGAAGGTTACTAAAAAGGGCAAATCAAAGCCCCTGATTGCAAAATATTAAAAAAAACTAAATTTAACAGACTCTGGAGTGGTTAACCACTTTTCATCTGTGTAGTTACACCTGGTCTTGCATAAATATGACATTTGTATCTGCCCCCAGAAGAAACTATTTATTGTTTTCTCATCACAGATTTCAGGGTCCGATGTTTGCAGTGAAAATCTAAACAAGCCCTGTAGCTTGTGAAGTAGATAAGTGAAAAGAGACACAAAACTTGTTGAAAACAACATCTTTCCAAATGACGATCATTTGAATTTCAGTCGGTTTAACCGTGCTTTGGGCTTGTGATGCAGGGATTTAAAAGGAAAACATCACTGGCAGAATAGATCTTATTAAATATCAAAATAATTCTGGAAGCTAAAATCCTTAAAAATCCACCTTTAAGCATCAAGATGTGCAAGCTCGCAGAAACAAGAGCGTTTTGTAGAATAAATGGATGAAAGTAAGCCAAAAAAACAAAAAACTAAAGTTTTTGCATCCTCATGAGAAGCAAGAAATTTCCAAATGTTATTTTCAAAACATAACTGTACTATATCACTTGAAGAAATAAAGTCATCTTTTACTCGCAGAGTTATTCACAGTTCCAGGTTTGTACAATCTTCCAGCTTTGGTCGGTATCCCAGGAGATATATTTTTGGAAATCATCTCATAAATTGAAACCATCAGCAGCAGCGTATTTGGTTTTTTTCTTCTTCTTTTTTCTTTTTTTATAAACATACTTTCCTTTTTTGCAGACAGGCTCCAAACTTGTACACATGTTCCCTCCGGAAATAATCCACCTTTTTGTTTTTTTTTTTTTAATGATGCACAGAGAGATGCACACATTCCCTCCTTCAGCAGAACAGTCTGAATCCAAGACATGTCTCATAAATTATGCGCTCCCTGAGCTTTTGATAAGCTAATAGATGTCTGAGTGGGAACAAAGTGATGCGGTGCACAAGTGATTTAGACACACGATTCAATATTGATTAAAGTTTAGCAAGGGTTGAACAGTGGCCTATCTTGAACATCGCACCTCTGTTTATAAGACAGGGCCATTTCCTCTCAATTGTTCATTATTCATTAGTCATCTGGACTGCCTTTGGGACTCCATCCCATCTGCCTCAGCTCCATTTCCATATGCCTGGCTCGACCGAGCGAGACATACATCAGATATGTAGAGAGACACTGAATGAAAAGCAGAGGGAGGGTGTAAATTCACCTTTTTTCCGTCTTTCATCTTTCTTTCAAAAGGTAATGCATTAATTGATATTATCACTTAGAAAGCTGACGAAATAATAAAAATGGAAATAAATTGCTGGCACTGAGCAGGAACAGCAGAGGAGTGGGACTCAACAAGACCAGTGTGGGAAGAAAGAAGTGTGTTGGAGTGCTGTGGGAGGGTGGGAATTTAAAAAGACTGATAAAAACATGTATAATTAGGAGTTGGCCATGCAGTCTGCCCACACGGAAAGTCACAGTGAATAATTTACTTACATGTGTTTACACTGATAGAAACTTGATTAAGGCAGGCAATGGAACAATAGAATTTATATTAATATTTTTATTCGTTTTTGTCAAAAAAAATGGTACATTTTTAATAAAATAATTCCTCTGCTTAATTTAAATGTTCCATTCTAACAAATGACAAAACAGGAAATTAATAAGAATGTAGCCAAAATACAAATTATACCTCATAGCTTCATCTGAACCTGTAATATTGAAATATTTATTTTGTGATAAATATTTTGGGAGTTATAACCACATTCCTGAACACAGTTTTCAAAAACAAAATTACAGACTCTGTGTTACCTTTACTCTGATTAGTAACTTACTGTGTTCTTTTGTTGGTAGACTTGTTTTGCTTGTAGGGGACTAATTACAAATATGATTTTGAATATAATTTATACAGTATATGTAGAAAAGTTAATCTAAAAAAAAAAAATTTAAAAAAATGAAAATGATGCCCTGCATGCACATATATATAGACTAGAATCTGCTTCCATGTTGAAATTTCCATTAGCGTCCCTGTGTAATATTGATCTGTGTAACACATGGAGTGTGTAATCAAAGTCATATTGATTACATTGCATGTGATCAACTATGTTTTTAATCAAAGTTCCAAGTAAATGCAGCTACAGCACTGCTTTCACCAAATAAACTTAAACCACCTAAAAGAGTCACATTTTAGATGGTAAGAAGAAAAAATATTTACGTAAAAGAGATAATAAAAGATACAATCCGTGACAGCATTAAGCAAAATAATCACCATGAGCACATCACGATTTTATCTTCAACCTTATTCATTACTTTTCTTGCACAGCTTTAAATTGATTTACTGAACTAATTTATTTGTGTTATTAATTACTGAGGCTGGTTGGATCAATCTGTCGCCAAACCTCCTGGTAAATGTTAAAAGGAGAAATACAAAGTTGAAATCCCCAAATCTTTTTTTGGTAGACATCGGTGTCTACCAAACTGAGCTGATGTCGTCACATGCAGGCAATTCACAGTCAACAGATCAATATCCGGTTTACAGAGGTGCTCCTTCACAGCAACAACTGTCTGTTAAGAAGCACTGCAATCATCCTTATTCTTACTGCTCCTAATGCAGCCTGATTGCCAGTAATATGGTGCATTTTGAGGGCTCAGGTTACATAACTCTTTAAGTCAAGAAAAATAAAATGCAAAGATTCTTTATTTAAATCAAACCATGCAGGTGAGCATTTTAATTGTGTTAACCATACTGACATGTATGCCTGCGTTTGTGTTTATCTGTGACACTCTCGCTTTTAAACAATTAAAATTAATTCATGCTGATAATGCAAACGATAACGTGAGATACAAAAACATTGTGTAATTTCATGTAATCAGCATATCCATCCAACATTTGATACACCTGCCAAGAATAAAATCAGTACCATCTTGCAGCAATGTTTCTGCGGCAATAACTGCACATCAACCAGATTTATTTTGACTTCCAATATCCTGAAAATGCACTCATGGCAAGCTGGTGCAGCAGCTCTGGTCATCTTGATTCTTTCTTTGTCACATCTACTGCACCTTTTTTATGTTGATTTTTTTGCAGTACCTGACAAAAACAGATGTCGTAACCCTGGACATGTTACTGTGAAGGAGTTCTCCTGCACCCTGGATGCTGGACTGTTGGCTGTGAATTTATGTCAGCGTTTCCTAGAGAGAGTTAACTTTTCTTACCTGTCGAACCTGCATGTGACATCATCAGCTGTTGCCAGGCTACGAGCACATCCCAAAGTGTATCATTGGCAGTCTTTTCAAACACAGCTTTTGAGGCTGCTGCGCATCCAAGTTTCCATGCATTCCAGGCATTTCACAGCTGCTGCCTGATTCTGTTATGCTGCTTCCCTTCATCAATTACTTACATTCTAAAACATGTACAGTACGTGTTCTACAACTAATTGATCTTAAAGAGGCACATTCACCACTAATGGTGCATTTATTTGCAAAATTACTGAATGAATTCCTAAATGCTATGCATTCGTTATTGTGATTGATCACAGTCGTAGTTGTGATTCATACTCGGCAGATGAGATGATATAACAGACTACATTTCTTATTTGCTTTGTATCTCTGCTCTTCTGTGTCTGCAGTACACTTGTGAGTTTTGGCAGAAAGGCTGACAGATTGGATATGTTTACATGACAACAGTCATATTTTCTCGGTTTATTTTCGTAGGTGAACCCATCGGTCACCTCAACGGTTTTCTTGAGAACAAAGGGTGTTATCAGGAGTAATTATATGGGGTTGCATCATAGTAAACTGCTCTATGGCTGTGCCTTTGGAGCTCTGTGTCCCTATGTGAGCTCCACCCTGAGGCAGCGTCAGTAATGTGAGATCACTGGCGGTCAGGGGTCCATGTCTGGCAGCGCTCCTTGTCCTCCCTGCTGTGTCAGGGAAATTCAAAACTAACCAGAGCCAAAGAAAACAAAAGCAGGCTGCTGCAAGCCTGGCTGATGCTAGACTTTTATTTAGTTAGATATCAGATTATGAGTGTCATCGCTCTCTGACATGACACAAGTTTTAAACTGTAAAAAAAGGGCAGAAAGAGAAAAAAAATATACATTTTCTTAACCCACCTTATGGTCCACTGACACTGCAGCTCGAAGGATAGGTTATGTTTTATTTTTATCACACTCTGATAAACCTGCGTAAGAAGCTGAATGTAGTGACTTTCCAAAATGAGCCAAACTAGAAGAAAAAAATTGGAAAATTTTTGATAAAGTTTGTAAAATTGACATTGTGGTGTATAAGTTCATAAAGGATGCTTGAAGTATTTACAGAAATTAAACATATCCCTGTCAAACCGCTGCGTTGTCTGAAGACAGTAAGAATCTATGTATGACTCATTTCACCTCGGTTGTTGCGTGTAGTTTTGGGCCGCACTGCAACTATCGGTTTTTTATAAAAAAACAGCAGAATTCAGTGTGAGTCATTTTAGCTGGAACCGTAAACGTTGTGGAGAAAGTACTGATCTATCTATATTTATCTGAAGATGTTACCTTGACTCCTGACAGGAAATCAATGCGATGCAATTTCATATTAACCTATACAAAGCAAAATTACCTTCAAGTAAGTTTTCCAAATGGATGGAGAACTATCTACTGCGTTTATGCTGGAAATGTAATGTAATAGAAGCCTCTTTGACAGGCGGAGCCAATAATGTGCGTGCTGCTCGCAGACCGTCTATCCATCCATTCCAGCAGGTGAGCTCACAAACATGATCCAATGGGATGTTGTTTTTGTGAGTTTCCTCTGAAGTCCAGTCACAAGAAAAAGGAGCCCGATCTGTCAGTTACACCTCCCTGCCTTGACCTCCTGATTAAAAACTAGATAGTTCAGAGAAGCTGCCAAAACTGATAGGATTAAAGTGCCTCCGGCCAAAAACGGGAGCCGCTTTCTTTCCTGTATTAAGTGTAAAAATCAAGAAAAAGACATTACATCTTCAGACAAAAATGCCAGCGCTCATTCCAGTTCAAGCAACTGAAAATATCTGGAATTTAAAAAATTGATGCATAAAAAGCACTGCTTCTTTTGAAGATAAGAATTATCTTCAAAACAGACTAATTTAACAATACAACCATACTAGTTTTAACAGAGCATTATATAGTATATATAATAATGTCACCGTATTCATATTTAGCATTTTAAACACTTTTAAGAGTAAAAGTAAATAAGAGCTGAAGTCCAAGTTTTACATCCTCGTAGTTCTTCTAGTCATGTGTCTAGCAGGAGTTTGTGATGCTGCTATGTTTTCCGTAGGTGGACAGACTGAATTTCCTGTTCCCGTAAGCTGCGTAGATCTGTAGCAGATCCAGAGGTGTTTTCCTGTGCTGCTGCAAACACACACAATGACTGGCACACTCTCACCTGGCTACGTTTCAGTTGGTGAGGTCAAACTAAAAGACAGATTTAACTTTCAAAAGCAGAGCGTCAGACAATTTTTGGAAGTTGCCATAAAATTTGCCAACTTACTATAGGAGTGAGAATTGGTCAGACAAGGTCAACATTTTGACTTTTCTATTTTTGTTTTAGTTGAAAACTGATAGTTTACATGGACATTAGTATAAAGATTTTGCTCTTCGCCATTTGTAAACTGACAAAAACAGAAAAAGTGCATTTATAATGATCTAAGAGTTTTGTAATGAAGCAGCCTTGATCATCTCTGTTTAAAACTTCTCCTACTTCATTATAAATAATAACAGTCATTATGGTAAAACATACTAGCATGTAGGACAGTTGTTATATAGTTTTAATCTTCTTAAACCATTTGTCACAGTAGTTATTAATCCATTTCTGTATATAAACTGTTATTGTTTTAATCCAATGCATTTTGATTCTTTTTTCCCCCCCTGCATTAGAATTGTTTTCTTTTTTTTTGTATGAAAAAGCTGACTAATTTCCTGCTGCATCTCCATTCACTAACATTAACCGCTGCACAACCATCTCTTGCTTCTGTCATGCATCACCTCTTTGGTCTGCAAACCATGCAAAGGTGACTATCTGTGATTCCTTTGTCAGTCTCTGCAGGTTTCATCCATTTTTCTCTCTCGTTTTTTTAAGCCTGTAAAAACACTCACTGGTCGGCTTATAATAATCCAAGTGCTAGTATGCAATATGAATTTGAAGCAAAGGGAGGGGGGGGAGGGCTGTAAAGGATGGCTGTGAAGAGGGAGGGGGTGTATCTCGATTGTTGCAGCAGCTGGTTGGCCACTGAGCTGGTTTCCTTGGTAACGGGTGTAAAAAAAAAAAAAAAAGAAAAAAGAGAGTACAGGCTCTGTCCCTCAGTCCCGTTTCGATGCTCTGTACAAAAGAATAACGTCTTATAAATGGGATGCCCTCTACTCGCTCCATCTCTTTTGCTCCTCTATTCTGGATTTCACCCATCTCTTAACTTATATTGACTGATTTGAACTCTCTCTCTCTTTTTATTATTACCTTTTAATTAAAAAAAAAAAGGTCACATTTTTTTAAAAGCCATCATTAACACAAAATGTACTCAGTTTACTACACTGAGTAGCACTTTAATCATAAACCAAAACAAATGAAGACTGTTTTCTTTTTTAAACGGGTCCCCTAATCCAAATGCAAATTCTCTGCAGAATTGATAAGATGGGCAAGGCAGCCTTTGTTGAATTTACTATGTGTTCAGCTCTTGCAGGAAAATTAATTTAGCACAAGGCTTGGGGAAACCCAATAAAGGACTCTTGTGGTTTTGCTTGCAGAATCAGTTTGAAAAAACACCTACAGAGGGGACTCTGAGGAAACGATACCAAGTCACACTCAGAGCTGTAGCCAGTCTTCTATTATTCCTGCTGACAAACACAGCTTTTTAACGATTTTTGCTGAAATCACTGATTTAATTATTTAGACTAAGTAGCAGTTAATGAGAATTTGTTTTAAATTCCCGCACAGTACACACAAGATTTGATTGGAGACAAAAGTGTTCCAATACATCCATAAAAAAAAGTAAGGAAACAATTATAAATGGATTTCTGGATGGATTTGGTTGAAAACTAAAAAGATTTTTGGGGATATATGAAAATAATGATTTGCTTTCTAATATAACATTCACAGAAAGAGAGTTAAGTATTTTAATAACTGGCAGAAAATTGTGATTTGAAAAATGAAATAAAATAAAAGTTTAAAGCTGAAAATGATTAACTTATCTCTAAGGAAATGTAAATGACATATTACGGAATAAAAGAAGAAATAAAAACCGTAGATGTTTTTGTGTTAGGCCAGACAATTTGATGGATTTAACGATTAATAAAATTCACAACAACAACAACAAAGACAGTTATAAAAAGAAGCAGGGGCAGAATCCATGCAAGAGAAACGTATTTCTTGAGCTTTAAAAGCAACTTTTTTTTTCTTTTGGGAAGCAGTTACTATTTTTGTAGTGAAGAAACACACTGATCTGCATTGGCAATAAACAATTTGATATTCAACGTGGGATCTTATGTTATTTTGTGTTATAGACTTTTGTTCTATGAGATCTGGTCAAAAATGGTGTTGCACTGAGTTTGGAAAATCCAAGAATGGTTTGGGACAACAGCTCCAGAAGTTGCCCCTGGTCAGCCTGATCTGTAGAAAAAGCACTTGGCGGGGGACATCTGTGTCCCTGAGAACCCTCTAACGCAAGTACAGAGTGGAATGAGCCATTATGAAAACACATTTTAAAAAAAAAAAAAGACTCATCTAACTCTTCTCAAGTTAAATAATCATTACGTCATAGTACATGAGCTGAGCAGATGCACAGAAACCTTACCTTAGAGAGTGTGCAAACCAAGTTTAGGTGATTTAAACTTTTATAGTTCACTGGTGCGCCAAAAAAGTTTTAACCACTAATGTTGGAGTCTCCAAAATATGCACTAAAATTATGCCTGCATTTCTTTAAAATAAAAAAACAACAAAAACAAAATAAAAAAAAAACAACACTTTAGTTATTCTATTGCAGCAAAAAAGTAAATGACAAACACACATACCAATACACAACGTGAAGGTTTTGACGTGGCTGCAGAAGCGTAATAACTTTGCCACCAATATCACAGGTGGCTGCTGCTGCCAGAATCTTGGCTGCTGCCTCCACCTCCGCTGCAGCACGGACAAACAGAAGCAAAGGGATAACGTGCAAATTTAAGCCACTTAAATGTAATAGTTTTACTTGTCCTCTGTGATTTATATTTTATTACTGCAACTCCTCTACTTTTTTTAGCCAAGCTTTTTTAAGCATCTCTTTAGATTTGCGAGTGTCTGACTAATTGGCCAGCTGGAAGAAAGCAGTGCTATTCTATTTGATGCACCGTCGTCCCTCACGTGAAATCAGCCCCCTACCTAATCCACTACCTCCGTTTGACCTGGTAATTAAAAACTGTGAGCCAGTTTACCAAGGTTTTTTTTTTTTTTCCCAGTACTAAATAATTTATTTGCCCACTTTTCCTGTGGCTCACTGAGAAAACCCCTAGTTTCCCTCATGGTCTGTCTGCCCTCGGAGAAAGAGTTAAACCTCCATATCTACTACGTGACACCCTGCAAGCCAAACACAACCTTTCAGTGTTTGAAGGACGGCTGCTCTTATTCATAAGACGGGTCAGAACCTGGAGATGTCATCACCAACCACGTCAGCATAGAACAGAGGAAGATGTAACAACACAACACATTCAAAGACAATGCAGAGCAGTACTGCTGTTTGAAGAGCATTCACTGTATGGTGATTGACAGTTATGAGAGGTATGAAACCATACGTGCCTGTATAAAGTAGAACAATTCACGAGAGTAAACGAGAGCAGCACAGGGAAGTACAGGGATGTTTTTCCATGCAGCTTATGCTAATTTACACACATTGTTCCATACTTCCTCTTACCAAATGACCGTTTCTTCTGTGAGCAGGACTTTGAACATTTACCCAAAGAGCAACACCCCGAGGTGCTAAACAATCAGCAGTTATGGAGGAAAGCGTGACCTCATTAACACAGTTAACAACAACACACAACAGGCCTGTTTGTTCTGATTTAAACTGAAAAATTAATAAGGCATCTTTGCTACTAAAAAATATAATGTATATGATATCTTTGAAAAAAAGTTAACAAGTGACTGGCTGTAGATGCTGAGATCTTTTTCTCCCCATGAAACAGGATGAATGACTAGTTAGAGGTAGAAATAATGATGGACAGGTAAAAGGCTTTTTCTGTGTGGAATATCTATTCTTAATTAGGTCAAACAACTACATTTATTTAAACATCTAAACAACTTTGTAATTGCAGGCATTTCTCAGTAGTTTCCTCATCGTCCATCCTGAACCATTTGCCAGTATGCAGCACTACACTGGCGCCTCCTGGTGGAGAAATGAGATACAAGGAACTGAACTGATCCTGAAGGGAAACTATGTCAGAGAACTGCACTAAAAAGAAACAAACACATGCAAACATACACACTGCGTGGTAAAATTATATACATTTATAGGAATGATTTAAGCCTTCTGCATTCTACTGTAACGTTCTGAAAAAGTGACTAGTTGAGGAAACTATGATTCAACAAAGACACTAATTCCTTTGTTTTTTGTGTACCTTCAAAAAAATGTATGTAAGATAAACCCAGATTTTGAGATACCTCATTTCACTCGGGAAAAAAACTCCAAACATTACGGTAAAATCGGTGCTACATTTATCTATATACTTTTTTTTTTTTTAAATCAGACCGCTTCGAAAATAACTCAAGGCAAGATATTAAATAAAACTAAAGCGCACAATACAAAATCTTGCAGCTTCACAAGTAAGGTTTCACTTTTGATGTAGAATGTTCAATGTTGGGTTCAATAGCTGCTGGAAATTTAAACATCCATCACTAAAAAGTGGTGACTGCCACCCCAAAATCAAAACCCGTAAAGTATATCAAATGGCAGTTTTGGAGGAGTTTTAGTTGAAGGCTATGTGCAAATTACGTTTTAATAGAGAAAGACAAAATGCAGCAAGTGATTAATTTAACAAAAGATTTCACTGCTGTGTATATTTCACGAAAACTCACCCATTAATTTCTGACATAACGGAAAAAAAAGCAACAACAAAAATGTTATACTGCTTTGAAAACCAAGTGATTGTTAGTGATGAATTATGAAATCATAAAATATCCCACCGTCCCTGAACGCCTAACGATATGACGAATAAAAGCTCTGACTGCGCTGCCTCCGACCATCAGATCAACGCTCGGGGGAAAAGTAGCGGCGCCAAACTTCACTACAAAGTCTTGTCATTTTAAGGTCAGTATAGTATTCATTGTTTTCACCGACTTTTTACTCAGTTTATACGACAACTTTAAAAATGCGGTTGCAACATGTGAGAGCTCTCCGCCGTTAAACGTTCAGAAACGCGTTTTTATTATCAACTTGACCGGCTGGTTGTTATAACAACGGAGAGCTTTAACGTTAGTCACGATCACAGATAATAAACTGCATTTGCACTGTTAGAAAGTTTAGGGGGTGTCTTCGACATCTTTTTAAGAGGTGTTGTGAATTACACAAAATATGAATGTGTTGGTTAAGTAAAAATGCAAGTCTTTCTTAAATTACAAACTGAATTGCTAAACGCTAAATCTAACTAAATGTATAATTTCCTATTTTTTTTTCCACCTCCAAACATACTCTTACACAGTTTGTTTGAAAAATTAATGCCACATAGACCCAAAACATACAAATGTACTGTTCTTGATTTGTCATGTCAAGTTCACTTTGTGTTCAGCTACTTTGTTTACAGGAACAGTTTATTGTCAGGACTAAATCTGTTCATATAATATACCTTTGTGTGAAGAGCAAAGTGAACCAAAACCTCTGCATTGGTCTGGACCGGAAAACTGAAATCCAACCATGAACACACCCTAATTTGTACTGTAGTACAACACGTGAGTGCATGTTCTAAGTAACTTTACCCCACTGATTATATTTTCATGTTATTTTTTTACTTGATCACATTCACACACAGCTAACTCAACGAACCTGCAGCAGCTTTAATACTCAGCACGGCCTCCTGTTATAGAAACAGCTATACGAGTCTGTCGATGCCCGCCGGAGACTTTTATAGTGACAGCTCTGTGGAATCCACTCCCTCCATTCATAAGCTGCACATGCATGAATTATGAATCCAGGCGCATTTTATAAACCATTTGAATGGATTTACACAACAAATTATAATACAGACTAAAAACAGATGTAAACAAGGTCTGTTTCTTTATTTTTGCCTTTTTACCTTTGCTGCCCAAAATAGAAGTTAGTTTTGTTGTTGTTTTTTAACTAAAAACATGAGGGTAGTTTAAAACCTGTACACTTGGTTTAAAACTGAGATCATGGATTACAATTCCACACACACAAATTACAAACTGAGAGTCAAGTTTATAAACCCATCCACCCATCTGTCCATCCATCCATTTTCATCCACTCATCCGGAACCGGGTCGTGGGGCCAGCTGTTTAAGCAGAGATGCCCGGACCTTCCTCACCTTAGACACTTCCTCCAGCTCTTCCGGGGGGGATTCCCAGGCCAGCTGAGAGATAATATCTCTCCAGCGTGTCCTGGGTCTTCCACGGGGTCTCCTCCCGGAATGAAATGTCGGGAACACCTCTCTAGGGAGGCGTCCAGGGGGCATCCGATACAGATCCATCTGTCAATCTCACACTTCATCTTTCCCTCACTCCTGAACAAGATCCCGTGAAATTTAAACTCCTCCACTTGAGGCAGGACACCCTTTCGGTGGAGAACCATGGCCTCGGATTTGAAGGTGCTGATTTTCATTCCAGCAGCCCAGATCTCTTTCTATCCCTGGCCACCTCCTCTAGGTCCTCTGGGGGAATACGAAGGCATTTACAAGAGATATAATCTCTCCAGTGTGTCCCAAGTGTGCCACAAGACCTGCTTCTGGTTGGACATGCCCAAAACAACTCCCTAGGGAGGTGTCCAGGAGTCATCCTTTCCAGGACTCTAGGTTGCTCGAACAACCTCAACAGACTTTTCTTGATTGGGAGGAGCAGCCACTCTACCATGAGACCCTACTGAAAAGTGGAATTTCTCACTGTCTCTAAAGTGGATAGTGGTGGCTGGACATGGAGCATTAAATTTTGGCTCAACAAAGAGTCTGCATCACTGCCCTGATCCGTCTGTCGAACTCCCGTTAATTCTAATCCCCCACTCATTAACAAGACCCTAACACACTTCAACTCCTCCAATTGAGGCAGCATCTCATCCCTGACCCAGAGCGGCATTCCATCCTTCTGATTGAGAACCATGATATGGAGGTGCTGATTCACACTTGACTCTGAACTCCCCTGGTACGACTTGAAGATCATGACTTGATGAAAGCAACAGGACCACATCATCCGCAAAGAGCAGAGAAGCAGTTCTGAGGTCACCGAATGAAATCCCCTCTGCTGCTTAGCTGCACCCAGCAATTCTATCCAGAGAAGTTATGAACAGAATCTGTGACAGAGGGCTGCCTTGATGTAGTCCAACTCCCGCTGGAAACAAATCTGGAACTAGGACCAGCGAAGCATCAAAACACTTTTAATCTTTTTTTAGGGCAAAGGCTTTAGAAAGCATTGAAGCTGTATTTAATGTTACCTTTTTATTGTAAAAATGGTCCTGAAACATGTGCTTTAGACACTGTTAACATTTACAGCAGGACAACTCACTGAGGAATAACTGAGGGCAGGCTTTGAATGTCTGGGTTCTTGTCAAAGCAACAGCTAAAGTCAAAGGTTTTTGCCAAAGACATCAATAACAACAAAGATCTCTGCCCTTCTCTTTTGGCTCTTTCAAACAGCTCACAAATAGTGTGCTTTGATGGTGTTTACTGCAAAAGGGTCAGGTAGGAGGCCTGCTGAATTCAGCCTCTCCCATGAAAGGTTTCAGAAAGGTCTTCAGTATTGGCACACTGTCACTTGACCTTCTTTACATCTCTGTGGGGGTGGCATTTGAGGAGCGATGGGTGGTGAAAAAAAATGCCTGAGCTGGCATCTGATGCGTGCACATGTTAAAGTCTGCGGTCTGAGACAACACGATACAAAAACGTCTTGCTACTTGCAACGATTAAAACATCAGCCTCACTGTTTATCACAGAGGCTTGTCGATTTATTTTCTTATAAACCCTCTCCACTCCCTAGAAACAACTTAGACCATAAAAGCAATTGCAAAAGCATGTGTCTCCGAGTGGGGGGAAATCATTGGGATTCATCAGCAGGTGATTTGCAGCTCTTGAGCTGCTATTTGCTTCAAAATAACACGAAGATCAGCAGCTTATTTTAACAATGACCCCTGTGTTAGCGCTGTCCCAATCCACTTTCATTGAGTATGGTGCTTAAAAACAAAGAAAGGGGGCATAAACAGATTAATACCCCCAGCAGGTCAGTGCAGACATATTTTTTAAAATTACCTCAACTCAATATCTACTTTTTAATTGTGTTTTTAAAATAAATAATTTAAAAATACATTTAATCACACCTCATTGTCAGCCTTTCTTAAGCATCCCAGCATAAACAATCAAAGCTCTGTGCCTTTAGATGCACAATACAATAATAAATACTAATGACTGGTCTCAAAAGGAAATATTTATACTTTATCTTTCATGATTTTTTTCCCACTCAGCAAATAATGGGATACATATAGTGCACATTTATTATTGTTACACTGAAACTCTCAAAAGGGATCTTTGTTCAAAGTAAAATTATAAAATATTTACTGCATTCTGCGAGTTTATAAAATTCCAGTTTCTATGGGCAGCTTATTTCCCTACAATCAGGGAAAGACATACCTAACCAATCATTAAGATTTTTTTTCCATTTCACTGATGCAGCAAAAACATGTTAAAGAAAATAACAAAAGAGGAAGAAAAAAAGGAAAAACAATCCTTATAGATTAGTTTTTTTCTTGCTGCATTCATAACTACCTTTGAAGCACTGAACTGAATGATAATTCATTCTTGACGGTTCATTAAAGCATCCTCATGCTTCCATTTTTTTTTGTCATATCATCAATAAAAACCAACGATTCAGTCCTACTGGAATGGTTGCGGGTTCAAGTCTTTACACTCCCTTCTCTGTACTAAACAGCATATGATGTATGCAGTTCATCGTGACCATTTCCAAATCTTCTTAAGAGATGTTCTGATAGGATTTTATCCTATGCAATACCGATTACGTTACCTAGGCGTTTGGGTATCAGCCAATACTGAGTACTTTTTAAGTACTAGTTACCAACATAGTGCTAATATGACACAGCAAGCTCAGTGCTGGCTTTTAGAACAATGAAGAAGAATTGTGATTTCTTTATAGAAATTACATAGTGGCACATGTTAAGTCTCCCCAAGTGGGAGACTTAACAATAAGGTTTAAGAGTCAGGAAGTGTGGTTACACTTTCATAACATGAGCACCGGAAGTTTAACTCCTCCTGTTTGAACGCAGGCGTATAAAACAGGTTGTAACCTGTTTGAGAGGCTGCAAGGAAGGTCTGCACAGCCTTCACTCTGTGATGTTAGATGATGTGTGTGCATGTGGGTGTGCAATTTCAAATTTAACAGCATTGTTAGTCTGTAGTCATATAAGTGTATATAGTGGTTATCCTTTCCTTGTTGTGGAAATTAGTAAAGACAGAAGCAATTTAACAACTAGTTTTTAGCAATGTTTATGTACATTGAATATTTATTTATTCTCCAATTAGTTCTGA
Source organism: Xenentodon cancila (assembly GCA_014839995.1). Classification (NCBI taxonomy): domain Eukaryota; kingdom Metazoa; phylum Chordata; class Actinopteri; order Beloniformes; family Belonidae; genus Xenentodon; species Xenentodon cancila. The sequence goes on along the minus strand of CM026219.1, from coordinate 7,464,549 downwards.
CTTGCTCACATAATCTCTAGGGGAAACATATGTGTCTCTTAATCTGCTAAATGCAACACTCCACTAACCATCTGGGTTGATGCAGGACAAATGTGTGGTACAGCTGGGGGGTTGTAGGACTGTTTCCATGAAATGATGGAGCTGGGAAGTGCGGGATGAAGTTGTAGGTCGTAAACCAAAACAGTGTCCGAAAAGATAATAACATGCTCCTTAGAATTATAAATAACTCTTGGAAGCAGAGCTGTAAACTCGTCTATTACTTTATTCTAACAGTAAATTTTGCAATAAGCTCTGAGACCTTAAAATGACACGACTGACAAAGTGGTTTTAAGGTGACTCCCAGTTTCTGACGACATGTTCTGCAGACTAAGACACATGCAGTCATATATTCCTCATCTGCGTTTAGTATTTCAGCCCTATTAATAGCCACTTCCCAGCGTCCTCTCCACCACTGGGACCTGCACTCATGAACACACAACAAAAATACACAAAGACACACAGCTCTTCAGCAGAACTCAAATATCAAATCGACCAACACTAGATGGAAAACTGCAAAACTGCTGAAGGGGAGAAAGCTACAGGTCTTGTGGTTAGTTCCATGCTTGATCAAAGTAAAATTTAAAAAAAAAAAGTTATCTTTTGTAAGGTTCTCAGAGGTGCTGCCGAGCTTCACAGTTGCTGTTTGCAAGTCCTGACGTTATGGGTTATTTTAGTTTAGGTTAAGTGGGCAGGTTTGTCATTGTGCCATTTAGATGTGCCTAAAAGCAAGTTTATCTAAACTCTAACCTCAACAGTCTTCCTTAACCAAGAACACACACATGCTCATTCTTTCTTTCTTTTTTTGTCTCAGCAGTCTGCATCGGCAGTAAATGGCATTGCCTATTTAGCTTTAAACTCTGCAAGAGTTAACAACTTTAGAGTTTGCAGTCATATTTTGTAGTTACACTGTTGTCTGTGATGAAATATCGTCTTTCTCTACCTTTCACAGGTTGTTTGAAGGACGGAAAAAAGAAGAAAAAAGAAAAAGCTCCTCTTAACCTCCTCCCCCTCCCTGCCAGCACATCTTTCCTCTGGAGGAGAAGGGGTAGTCAGTATGTGATGCAGAGGAGGAAGGGTGGTTTGAAGCAACACCGAAGTTTTTACAAAGATCTGAGAAGATACAACTCCTCATAGTGCTTTACAACAAGGACTTCATTCCATCTTGAAGGTTTCCCAGAGATCGGTTGGATAGTTGAGTGGAGGTCAGACAGTTATCTGTAAATATGTCGCCGTTCCTGCGGATTGGGTTCTCCAACTTTGAAATCGATCCCGGTCTGGCCTACTATGAGGAGGTGCTGAACCCGTACTGTGCTGTCTACATGAAGGAGACTATTGACACAGGTTAGTGATAATTATAATTAATTTAATCCGTAAGAAATAAAATTCAATTCCCTGAGAAGTACTATTTTATTTAAGCACAACAAATGTTCAGTGGGTGTTTCATAAATAAATAAATAAATAAAAATATCCCCTGCCATGCCATCAAGGAAATGATGCGTATGGCAGTTAGCTGAGCATCAACAGTAGCCTATCTAATGTGTAGGCTATAATAGAAATTCAGAAGCTGCTATTATTGTTAGTCTAATAGAGGTAAACCATAGTTTAGGAGGCAAGATTATCGTAAGTAGTATCAAACTAAGGCTGTTTTCCTTGAAAAGGAATTCCCCTGCCATTCGGGAAGTGATGGTCTTGATGATCGGTACAGCATCAACAGTAGCCTATGTAATGGGAATAGAAATGCAGAAGTTGTGTGATTATTTTTAGTCTAATAAAGTTGAATCATAGTTTAGGAGGCAAGATTTTAAGAAGTAGTAATAGAACTAGTCAGACTTTCTTCAGAGATTGACTCCACTGAACATTTTTAACCTTGTTAACGTATCTATTTGGTGCTTTTTACATGTGTCAAAGACATATTATGAGGTTAATACCAAAGAAAGGCAGAGCAACAATGAAAGCCTCCAAAACTGTCAGAGAATTATATGATTTAAAGCTTTAAAACTTAATATCTCAACCTTTGTGGTGGGGCTTACTTTTCATGGCTAATAATCGAAACAGGGTCTATGTAGGCAGTTCATTTAGCATTTAATAGTTTCTAGCTGTGTACTGACATAGTTTAGTGTTTTTTTAAGCTTCCTAGTAGCACCAGAGTTGTGTGAAAGGCTGCAGCCATCATGAAATGGGTCAGGTACCCCTTTCATTCACCACCATCTCCAACAGTGTGGAACATACCAAACCAATCTCAACAAGGCAGAGCATGTGTTATGCAATGACTTGTAAAGAAGCATCCACAGACCACTAATCAAAACGGTCAAAATAGTTGCTGTCACATGCTTCATTTGTCTGACAGGTTGTATGCCTATCCAGTGGTGTACAGAGGCACTTTCTTCTGCATGTGATGAAACTGGTATTGCAAGTCAAAATCCAGACTTCCTACCATTTAGGAAGGCAGCTCTCTGAATACCAAACCAGACCAATGTTACATGCAAGCCATTATAAAGGGAAGAAACAGGATAACTGTTCTTAGAGAAAAATAAAAAGTATAATCAGTATTTCCTCTTTGTGTTAGCTGTGCTTGCTTTCACTTCTGAGCATGCCAAGACACAACATGTTGTTTAGTATATGCCGTTTTTTAGAACAAATGAAATTCAAAGTACTATGTTCTAAATGCAAGTGGGCCCAAATAATAACCCTGGATAGCTCTCGTTTCAAAAGATCTCTTCTGTAGTTGACAATTCTTCTACAATGTCACAACTTTGGAAAACTTCCCAGTGTGACAACAGCAGATACATTTGTTCTGCATCTGTCTATCTTTAACGACTGGTGTGTAAGAGTAGAATAAAGTTAAAAACAGTCACTGAGAGGAAAGAGGAAGGTACTTTTTATTTCCCTCTTTGGTGAAACCACAAAATTTGATCTACAAGGGGAAGAAACAAAATGTATTCAATAATTTCATTTCCAAATAGGTGACTTAAAGAAACCATGATTATTTAGTTTAGTTTCACTATGCTTTGAAGCCTGAATGACTTAACAAGAGAAAGAAAATACTGTACACTGGTAGTAAATGGCAATAATGTCTTCAATATAAAGTCATTCACTACTTCTAAATGTGAACATTTAAATATGTCATTAAAATGGTAAATTTCTTTGTTTCAGTACAGTGCATCACATTTAAGAAGCTCTACTGGTTTTAATGTTTATAGTGGACACAGCTCAGTGGAACCATGCTGAGTCTGTGAAACCAAGTGCTGATGATGAGAAATTCTAAAGCTGGCCAGGGAAAAAAAAAAAAGAGCAAGAGAGAGGGAATAGTACAAAAAGTTCCCATCAGGCACTTTCTGGGTCTCTATGACTGATGTTACATTAAAAAAAAACTGTGATGGAAAACATCAATACAGACATTTCCCTTTAACGATGTTAAAGGGATGTGAATTTTGCTCAGTTTCCTTTTTAGTCATTTAAAGATTACACATGAAACTGTAGCATTTAAAAAGGCAGTGACTTTCTGTTGTGCAGTTTATTTTCAAAAAAAGCTTTGGCATTAGTGCATTACTGGCCTAAAGTGAGTTTCTCCATGCCAGTCTTCTACTCCACATACTGCAGTAGTCTGATGTCTAACAGAGGCTTAAATTGTGTCGCGTGTGCGATTGTTAGAGATTCAAATTCACCATTACCCTTTTTGTCTTATTTTTATTGATTTATTGGTATTATATTATTTGGGGGTTTCACAAAAATACTGACAGCAGAATGTGTGAATTTTACTTAATATGAAATACAATACTCTCTTTTTTTTGTAAACAAGACACACGTCATATTTAACATAGTCATGGAGAAAAATATGCCTCATTATTATAAAAAATAAAAATTCACTGTATAATCAGCTTTTGGGTGTACAGATAATATTGGTTCGTTTCTGGCAAGGTATGAATACCTTTATGTGATTTCAATTCTTATAACTTGGTCACAGCAAAGGTGACTGATGTGAGGAGAGTTCTGGCTCAGTTCTTGTATTGTTATAAGAAATATCCCTATGTGCTGATGGAAAATGTTGTTTGACAGCTTATTCAAATTACTGGCATTTCTTGGTTAACCTCAACATTGTTTTGAAACGAGGCTAACTTAAACCTCAGATGAGTCTGATAAATTTCCATTTTTTTCCATTATGTTGATTCAACACAGTAAATATCAGATCAAAGTGCTGTGTGAACAAGGGGAGAATAAACGTCAAACTGAGAAGAGATGCAAGTCTAAACTCTACATGCCACACAATTGCATTTCAAAGAAGACAGGAACTGACTGACTTCAGACACCACTACATGTCACTTTGCACTTTGGTTAACGCTGAGGGGGAAAAAAAACAAAACAAAAACAGCTCTGATTTCACTTATATCTCTGCAGAGAGACACACATTTTTTGCTGCGAATGCATTAATTGGCACAGACGGCAGCTGACAGGGCTGATGGACAGACAGGCGACTAGGCGATGATGGAGAGGGCTGCAGGTCACTTTGGGAGTAAAAAGCTTAGTGCGCTTTATTGTTGAAGCTGCATGATAGCCTGTGGCTGTTATGTAAGTGGATATATGGGCTCTTATTGCAGATGAAACTCAACTGATGTCAATTATGAAAGCCAGGACATTCTTTTGTTTTGGTTTTTTTCTTAAACTTGGAAATCTCTACAGAGACAACAATGGATTAAAATTTATTTTAACTGGTGTCCAAGTCCTAACAGCCCTAAATGAGTTGCAGATGGCAACAATGGTGAATAATTTTATGAAGCTCAAGCATCCAACAACATTTAAGTCTCTCACACATTTGCCAACTAACTTAGTGGCTCTCATCCACATCGGCTTTTGTCATCATTGTGCAGTAGCCACATGTATTTATGGACTCACACTGAGACCTGTAGACATCAAAACACAATGGATGCATATGGTCATTGTTTGGTGTTCAGAAACTTTGGTCCACCACAGCCTGCAGGACTAGTTATGTTGGCATCCTCTCTGTTGCAGCTGGATGCAGGGATGTTACTTAATTTCCCAAGAGGATAAATAGTTACTTTTTTTAAATGGACTTCCTGGAAGTCATGATTGGGATATAGCTACCATCAAGCAGCACATGAAAAAGCAAATATCTACTTCACGCTTGTTGGGTGGTCTTCAGCCGCATGCCTAGTAGCTCTAGGGATGCGTTGATCAGACTTATCAATCTTGACTGATCCGGATTCTGATGCCAGGGGTTTTTTATATTGGATGATGGCCAATACTGATCCCTAACCACTGTTGAATTAAAGAATCTTACATGTAGGTTCCATGATGTTTGGTTTTTATTTTTGTCTCAGTGGGAAAAAAAATATCTCTAAGGGAATAAATGATCTGGTGATTTTTTTTTTTTTTTTTTTGACAGAAAGGAAACTGCAGAATAAGGCCAGAGTCTATGAGCTGTCCATTGTGATATTTGTTCATGGGGGTGCACCAGCTGATGGTTTCACTACTTGAAAATCTTTACCTTGTCAGAAAGACCACATTTGTTGAGACACCTAATATTTAGATACTTAAGTGAAACTGAAAGCGCAGGTTTTGTTTGATTTTATTTCCTGCCTGTTTCTGAGAAAAGACCTAATAACTGTGCTGATGAGAGGACCGTCTTTCACCCCGTTGTCTTCACAGAGAAGGGCCAAGTGTACAAGCAAAAGAAGCCCACCATGTACCCGCCATGGAGCACTACATTTGATGCCCACGTTCACCGTGGGCGCATCATGCACGTGATGGTAAAGGACCGGACAGCAGAGCTGAAGTCTGAAGCCATAGTGGCTCTGGACTCACTAGCAACACGCTGCAAAAAGGAGAACGGCAAGCTGGAGATTTGGGTAGGTGCAGTAGTGTGTGTGTTTGTAACTGTGTGCATGTGTGTTTGAGCGCAGCGAGCAAAGGGCTTGCTCTTCTAGCAAAATCTAGATGGGCTAGCTCAGTTTGGGGTCAAATGGCCAAGGGGTAATTAGGTAACCCTAATTTTAATTATTAAAACAATAAACAAATAAATCAGCTGCCACTTTTGGTAAAAAGCTTCAGCTGCTCTGCACTGCACACAAGATGGCTTAAGATGTTGAAAGGCAAAGGTGTGAACAGTAACTTCAGCCACATACTTGTCTCATGTTAGTGAGCCTGCACACCCACTGCACCTTTACCACTACTACTGGGAGGCCCTCAACTAATCTGCTGTGAAAACATTTCAGCTTTTCTTTTTAAACCGATTACGTTTTCACAGGAGTGCAGATATGTCATCTGCAGTTATTTACAGCAGCAATGTGTAACTTCCTGCTGTAGAGTTATAAAAATAACATGGTATTAGATGCTGCATAGAAGTACATACCCTTATTTTTATCAGCATCTGTGAGTATTTTCCATGCTGGTATTGGAACAACTCTAGTTTTTAGTTATATCAGAGTCTTTGTTCACTTTGTGTCACATAGCAAACAGAGAATAAAACAAATACTCTAAATGGCTGACTACATTTTAATAAATTCCTCTATTTGATTATCCTCCATTTCTTTTTCGTCTCAGTTGGATCTTAAACCGCAGGGTCGTCTTCTGATGGAGGCCAAATATTACCTGGAAAAAAGTGGTAAGTAACACAAACATTCATAACTCAACTGTTATGTCCTGTGATTACTGAATGTTGAGAAATGTCAAATACTCATTTACTGACTGCACACTTACCCTGAAGTTTTAAATAAGTGTCCTAGTTTGTCCTTCCTGTGCATTCTAAGCACTGTAATTGGCTGTTTGAGCCTCTTTTTTTAACTAGTGCTTTAAGAAGCCACGCAGAACTAATAGGGAAAAGCAATCTCATGCCTCTTATATATAGACCAAGTAAATAGGAAATCACTGCTCGAACAACAGGTGGCACAATAATGTGCACGGTGTAACATGAACGTGCAGACTTCCCCTGCACTCAAATGCATACAGTGCAACTTGGCAAAAGTAACGCATCATTGTGCTGTTTTAGCTGATGAATCATTTAATAAATCAGCTTGCATGAATAGTTTTGAGTAGATTTTTGTAGCAGTAGTTTAGCACTTTCAAAGACAACCTTATTTGCTTTCTTTTTAAAACGTGTGAAAAATATTGGTATTAATAATATATAGAGTATGTTTGTGTGCTCAGCTGGACGTAGTTACTGTTTAATGGCATACGCTCAAAAATATACATAAGCATAGTCTCTGCACAGAAAAATGAGCTCCTGCCTTCACAGTGATGTTTTAGTCTAAGACCCTATTCACAAAATCTCCTTGGATTTCTTTCCTTTTATATTCATACCAACCAGAGTTACATAAATACAGATATAAACAATTACAGCTATGTCAGAGTAGATTTCCCACAGCAGGAGAAAATAGGCAGGATCTTAATTCTCCTAGTTCAATCTATGATAATATTATCTCTAACAAAATTATCGATTATACTTTTAAGATCACAGTTTCTAGAAGCACTGATGATGGTAAAAGCTCTTTAACTATGCGCACGCCTACAAGCAAGTGTCGAGGATTTTTGAATACTCTATTCTTGAAATAAGATGAATGGAATTCAGTGTGACTCAGCTCAGCAGCTGACACACAACGTCATGAGTGTGTTAACCCGTGTGGTAAGAATTTAAGGGTAGGTTATGGGAATAGAAATTAAGCAATATGTCTAAAAAAAAATAAATAAAAAAAATCAAAACAAAGTCCTCTCCAGAAATTCTGTACCCTCCTTTAGTTCTGATGGTTGATGATGGTTTATGCATTCAGAGATATTAAAGAATCCTCTGCACTCAGTGAAGAACAATGCATAACTTTTTAAACCATGTCATTATTTAATAGAGACTGAGGCAATATTTTTAAGCAGTGTCTGAAAAATTAAGTATAACCCAAGATTCAGTAGCTTTCATTATTAACAGTCATAATTTGAAGTAATTGTTCACCGTATGTTATCAGTTATCAGACTCTGACATCACTGTGGAGGAATTTGGACCCAAGCTTCTTGATTAGGTTGCTTCAGTCTATTGAGGTTTTCTTTGTAGGTATTAATTTATGCACAGCGTTCATGTCCCACCACAGAATTATAATCAGGTTGAGGTCTGGATTGTAAATGGGCCTCTGCAGTATCTTGATTCTTTAATTTTTCAGCTATTATGTTGTAGATTTGCTGATGTGTTTGGGATCATTGTTATGTTGCAAATTCAGACAAGCTTAAGCTGACAGATAGATCAACTCACATTTGACTCTAGACTATTTATGTATAAGAGAGGGGTTTTACTCAACAACTGTGAGGTGCTCAGGACCTGAGGCTGCCAAACCCAAATTATCACCTCTCCACCTTAGTGCTTGACAGTTGGTATCAGGTGTTTGTGCTGATATTCTATTTGGTTTTCACCAAATATGGTGCTTTGCAATATGATCAAACAGGCTTTGGGCTTGTCTACACAATCCAGAAGTTTAGTCATTTCTTCAGATGCAGCTTTGTAAACACTGGACTGGGGTTTAAACACTGCATAGTCTAAGCGTGGGTAAACTCGCTGCGACATCCACTCCTAGGAAGATGAAAACCCATGCTTCATCTTTTCCACTGTAAACATTTTTTCTATTCCCATGCCTTGGAGGTGGTTTTATAGTCTTTAGTAGACTGTAGGGAAACAACAATTATTTCTCTAAAATTATTGCTGATTTCTTTGCTCCTTGGCATTAGGTTAAAACACACCTGTAATGCTACAGACCAGCAAACTAAACTTCTAGAGGGGCTATTTACCCTCTTAATACCTTTTCAATCACATTTTTTTAATGTTCAAATACATTAAACTTTATTATTTAAAGTGGGTGTATTTTCCCCCAATAAATACATCAAATATACTCAATGCAAGTTTGTCTCTCTTGGGCTACTTCATAGTATTGCAATATGGCTGTGTTTTTGTCACACTTTTATGTAGATGAATCAGAGTAACCGTTATTTTAGTGTGATTCTTAACTAATGCACTATTTACCCTGGACTCAAATTACCCCTGGACCTGTAGAAACTCTAAAATTACACCCCGATATCTGTATTTGGTTCTGTTCATTCGTGCTGGATGAGCAAAGTCTGTGCTTTACTGTAATTTACAGACAGTGATCCCGGTAGTGACGTTGAGGCATTGCATTTATTAAATAATTACCTTTTATCTAACATTAAATTTAAATATAGACTTAAAAGCATCAGACACTCAAGAGTTAAATTTCAATGACTCTACACGTCACATTTTGACAAGAGAGGGGAAAAAAAGAAACGGAAAATGGTGCATCAGCCTATGGTTTAAGTTGCCATGGTAACAGTAAACATAATGTTAAACGTAACCAGAGCTTTCGTTGAAGCGTTGAAGAGATTGATGGAAAGAGATTGAAGATAAAAGTTTCTTACTGCATGATGCAGCCGCATGAGTCATCTCATTGTCTCTCTTCTGCTGATCTGGTCTTCTTGTTTCATACGTCTCCATGTGAAGCTTAATGTTGATTCATTACCTGCATGTTTATCATCTAAAAATTAAGAAAACAGTTATCAGACTTTTATATTTGATTTATACATTGAAACTTAAAGTTATAAAAATATCAAATTATGTTAGTTTTTAGTCTAGTGTTGGTATTCTGAGTCAAACTTATGCTGGATTAATCTTATATGTTCAGTTTTAAAATGCACTCTCTCACACCAACACCTTCATGGGTAATTTTATAATGTGTTTATATAAATTGGCAAAAAATGAAACTGTCCAACAGAAATACAGATTGATTCTCATTTCAAAGTGAAATATTTTTCAGTATGTAAAAGGTTTGCATATCTTAGCATTTTCTGACAGGTTGTTTGATGTCTTTCAGATGCTGCAGGTCAGAGTGATGCTGACCCGGAGAGAGAGGGTCTGTTCACTCTCCACCAGCGACGTGGTGCCATCAAACAGGCCAAAGTTCATGTTGTCAAATGTCATGAATTCAGTGCCACTTTCTTCCCTCAGCCAACCTTCTGCTCCGTCTGCAAAGAGTTCGTCTGGTGCGTAACCACTGAGATGTCATGAATTGCCAAATGTCTTTTTTTTTTTTTTTTTTTTTTCTTTTCATGTATTAGTCATTGTACCCGTTTTTCTCTGCTGCAGGGGTCTTAATAAGCAAGGCTACCAGTGCAGACGTGAGTGTCAGTTTATTTTCCATTGACATACTCCAAAGCCAGGTTTCAAGAAAGAATGTCCACCTCCAGTTTCTAACTTGTTTTCTGTACGTCCTTTAGAGTGCAATGCAGCTATCCATAAAAAGTGCATAGACAAAGTTATTGCCAAGTGCACTGGTTCTGCCATAAACAGCAAAGAAACAATGGCAAGTATAAGTGTCAACACAGTATTTTGTCTTCCAGTTAGAGATAACGATTGTTGATGCGTTATGTGTGAACTTGTGTTATGTATGAATGTGTGGTTCTAAAACTTGATTTATTATTGAGTGATATTTTTACACAAGGCACTACTGCTTTGTCTTATTTAACGTTTTTATCTCTGCTCTTGTTTTAGTTCCTTATCGTGTATCTGTTGCATTCACATGCTTAAAAAAAGTCATATCCCCCCCTTTTTTTTTTTTTTAAATTGGATACAATTCCTTAAATCTCTAATAAGCTGAATGTGACATACTTTATTAATAACACCAAAATAATGTAGTGCAAGAGCCTTTTATTCAGTTCCTTTGTTTCATAATGTCTCTTATTTTAAAGCATAAGAAACTGAAATTCTAAAACTGTAAGAAATAAAAACATTGGGTGAAGGAAGTGTTGCATTTGAGGACATGACTGTTTGTTTACATCTTTACTCAGACCTTTGAGACAATGTGTGTGATGTCTCGCAGATCCACAAGGAGCGGTTCAAGATCGACATGCCCCACCGGTTTAAAGTCTACAACTACAAAAGTCCCACTTTCTGTGAACACTGTGGGACTCTGCTGTGGGGGCTAGCCAGGCAGGGCCTCAAATGTGAGGGTGAGAGTCTGGATATTTACCATCTTCAGTGATTGTATGCACATTTACATCAAAATATGCCTAACTTGTCATAGCAGCATGGCTGAAGGTGGTGATGTAAAAAGCCCATTAGTTGTATTTGTCACAAACGTATGTTGTAAGTAAAGATAAATGAGATGTGAACTACTCCTTATCCTGCAGTAAAAGCGTAAATAATATAAAAGCACAATTCAAAGGCTAAAAATTAAAAGCAAAAGGTACGACTTTATCTCTGCCGTTTTAATGTGTCACCTAACTATGTATCTAGGTCACAGATGTTTGATATACTTATAGTTTACCACAAAAATCCAAACATACAGGGCAGGGCATCTTAATATAAGCAATTAATATGATTAAACTGGTTAATATGAAAGTCTAAATAACAATTTTAGGGTTTTATGGTGTCAGAGAGAATTATCTGTGAAAATTGGCAGGGTCAGCTTTAAACCCATTAGGCTATTACGTAGCATTTTGATTTATTTATTTAATATCCAGTAACTCGCTTTTAAGGGACATCTTTACTAATTCTGATGTAAAATAACAGTGATCTATGTGCTGTTAGATGTGAGCTCAGATGCTGAGATTAAATGTTATCGTCTGAAAATAACTTCACAGTTACTCACGGTGGATCAGGCTTTCTTTTTCCATAAACTGGTACAGATTTTATTGAGAAAAAAAAAATAAAGATTAAGTATTCAAAGTTCAGGATGAAATTAACAGAAACTTTTAAGTATTTTGGTAGCATATCCCAATTAAGACATAATTTTACCTCAGAAAAACAGTCTTAATCTTTTGATAATCAGTAGAAAACATTTGTAAGAGGAACAGAGCTGTCCCTGCCACAAAACAGACATGTTCTATACACAAATATGCACATATCAGTGGGTTTTTAAATGCTTTACGTAATATAAGAGGCTTACTTTCCCAGCCCATAAAGATAATTTCATCCCTGAATCTGAACCATGCACAAAGGCATGGCTTTTACCACAGAGTTATTAGTCCACAGCACTGCGTGATATACTTCCAGCAGCTGTCACAAATGCAGATACTTCACCATTTCCTGTCACAAACATTTGCTGAAGTCGTTGCAAGTGTTAAATGACTGTCTAGAAATGCGCTGCAGCTGCCACAGCAGGTGTTAGGAGTGGAGGTCCATGAGAAATTAGTCATATTTGCAGCACAAGCTGCCACACTGGGAGAGTGAGCGTTTTTGGTTACAACTGCTGTGCAATAACGAAGAACATGAGAGAAAAAATCTGTCACACGGTAGAATTCATTTCCTATGTGAAGCGCTCCAGCAGTGCATTTGCAAAATTAGAGAATAATCTTTCCCATGCACATGTTCAATTTGACATACTTTTTATTGATGTGTGGAATTATGAGGATGTACAATTACAACCTGGTCCATTAAGAGCAAATCAAAATGAGGCAAGTCATCAGGAAAATTTGTGACGCTCAGCTGTTGACTTACTGGTGGTTGTCACAACAACGTATAATCCTCTGCTCTAAAACTCTTAAGATGATGTATCATTATGATTGTCATTACTGAGAACCGCAGCTCATTTTATGGTATTAAATATCCACTAGTCCGAATTTAATATGATATGAAACTGTGTTTTTGGTGGGGGTTTTTTCTCCAGAATGTGGCATGAATGTCCACCACAAATGCCAGAAGAAGGTAGCCAACCTGTGTGGGGTCAACCAAAAACTGATGGCTGAAGCTCTGGCCATCATCGGGAGCAAACAGCAGGTCAGACAATCACATCTTGTATGACAGTGATAAGCAGACAACTACTAAGTGTGTTTATGTGGACTTGGAAAAGCTGTATACAGCCTAACTCTGAAACACTGAATGTATTTTAATACAACATGCATCTCACTGGGTCCGTTAACTAAGAGAACAGTCTTAATTTATATTAAATTCACTTGATTTACGCTTTACAATTATTATTTGCATCCAGAGTATTATTTAGACACAACAGACTGGTACTTTGGAACAGATATTAATATTTTTTTAAGTTGGTTTGAAATTCTTTAAAGATCATTTAAACTATTTTACTTTGGAGATTAGGCAACTTTAGAAATCATCTGTTTGATGTGCTCCAATTTTCCCTCTTCAGGTGAAAAGCACCAGAGAGTCTGACATTATTGGTCGAGAAGGGCCGGTTGGCATCGGCCAGCCGGGAGTGGTCCGAGCTCCGTCTGGGTTAGTTATGGGTTTACCTGCCACAGCGACGCCGGCAACCAAAGGCATGAAACCTTTAAAAATTATTTCTGCAGATCAAACTTGCATCTTCACTATTATTATCATATGTTTTTGTTTGTGCCTGTTGGCCTGCTTTGCATTGCAGATGTGCAGGGCATTTCATGGGAGGGACCAACAGATGTTGGCAGGCTGAGCACTGAAATCCCAAGAGAAGAACCTCTGTACGCTGTTCCAAAGAAGGAACATCAAAATAAATGTGCCATTGAGGACTTTGTCCTGCACAAGATGCTTGGGAAAGGCAGCTTTGGAAAGGTACTGGAGGGAATCTGAATTTTAAGAAAAAGCAAAAAAAGTCATTTGTGTGTGTGTGTGTGTGTGTGTGTGTGTGGGGGGGGGGGGGGGGGGGGGGGGGGGTGGGGGGGGGGGGGGGTAGTATTACATAAACTGCACTGCATTGATCCAAATAAGAATAGCAACAAAGTTGAAATCGAGGACAAATTGGAAACTACAGAAGTGTTCTTCTGTATTATTTAGTCATAGTCGTCAATATGTAATGCTCTCACATCAGGATGTAAGACTTGGGCTCACTTTTTTGTTCAGCCAGTTTCCACTGAAAACCACTAGCTCACGGTTGGCTCTGTGCTGACAGAAACAAAAGTCTGAAACAGGACGAGTGGGTGACAGTGAACCGCTACCCTCATCCTCAGAGAACGTCAGCAATCCAACAGTGTCAGTTTTAAAGATGCTCGCTCTGTGATTTCAGGTGTTTCTTGCTGAGTTGAAGAAGTCTGGACAGTTTTTTGCTGTGAAGGCTCTTAAGAAGGACGTGGTGTTGATGGACGATGATGTCGAATGCACCATGGTGGAGAGGAGGGTTCTGTTTTTGGCCTGGGAAAACCCTTTCCTCACGCACCTCTACTGCACTTTTCAGACCAAGGTGATAACCGTGTACATGCCACCACTCAGCACACAACCTCAGATATCCACTATGATTGATTTGCAAACTAGAGCGCTGGTCTCTCTGTTTCTCGGTGCAGGAAAACCTGTTCTTTGTGATGGAGTATCTGAATGGAGGTGATCTCATGTTCCACATCCAAAACTGCCACAAATTTGACTTATATAGAGCCACGTATGTATCCATTGAAATAAAAGATTCAGTGTGCATAAGTGTTTACATGGGATGTTTGTTTTTTTTGTCCTTTTGTTTGTATGAAAATTTGACTGGCTTTGCTGAGATGCTTTAAAACTAATTGCCCTTTCTCTTCTGTTTCTAATTCAATTAATGTTATACCACTATGAACCTTTCTGTACTCAGTTCTCTCTTACATCTTGTCTGTAAAACACTTTTGCTGATATAAATGAAACAAGTGCATGAGTAGAGACAAAATAAACATTTCTTTTTTCTTCATGCAGCTTTTATGCAGCTGAGATCATCTGTGGGCTTCAGTTCCTGCACTCTAAAGGAATCATTTACAGGTATGAGTTGACTGCTCGTCAGAAACAGAAGTAGAATTTGATATATATGAGATTAAGAAGCTAAACTGTTTGTTTTTTTTGTTTCCCCCTTGTCTTTGTGTTCCTCTGTAGAGACCTGAAGCTGGACAATGTGCTGCTAGATTCAGAGGGTCATATAAAGATTGCAGATTTTGGCATGTGTAAGGAGAACATGCTGGATGACTTGCGGACCGCGACCTTCTGTGGAACCCCCGACTACATTGCTCCCGAGGTGACCACACACTTGGCCCTAACATTTTACTTGAACTAGCCTCAGATGGTTTGCATCATCACAAGTGCTGCATCCGAACATCATCCTACAGAACTCTTTAGTAGAAACCAGACATGCACAGATTCACTTTATTCAATTCCAGTTGATTCTGATGTCTACTTACTGAAATAAGCATATTGAGTATATTCTATTGAAATAAAAGTGTAAAAACTGTGGGAGAAAGAATGCATACATTATCCATATCTTTGAATAAGTTAAATATAACATGGTTACGTCTGAACAGGACAAATCTATTGCAACAGCAACAACTTTAAAGTTTTCATCTTAAATATTTAGAATTAAATAGAGAAAAATCAAAACTCAATGTCCACATTATTAAATATTACATCAAATAAAGTTTCTCCCAGTTCCCAGATTCCAATACCTAATCAGTAAATGACATCAGGATCAGCTGCAAATATCAGTACAGACCAGATTGGACCTCTCTCTAGTACAGATGTTGTATCTTGATCAGGTGTCTTGTGAAGTCTGAATGTGTGTTTGGTTGTGTAACAGATTCTGCTGGGTCAGAAGTACAACAGCTGTGTGGACTGGTGGTCGTTCGGAGTGCTCCTGTATGAGATGCTGATAGGTCAGTCTCCGTTCCACGGCCGAGACGAAGAAGAGCTGTTTCAGTCCATACGAACAGACACCCCCGTTTATCCCAAATGGCTTGCTTTGGATGCCAAAGATATCCTACATCAGGTTAGACACCAATATATCTTTGTCCTATAGCTGCATTGCCCTTTATGTGTTGACTCGCATGAGTCAGTCGCACGGTGCACAGTAACCTATGTTTGTCTGCAATTCAGCTGTTTGTAAGGGAACCAGAGGAGCGCCTGGGAATGAAGGGGAACATCAGGCAGCACAGTTTTTTCAGCAGCATCGACTGGAACGCCCTGGAGCAACGACAAGTTACGCCGCCCTTCAGACCGACTTTAGTAAGTATAGAGGAGTCACCGTACTGTCAGCTCAGCACCAATGGACTATATATACCTAATCCTATTCTGATTATAACCATCCAAGGGAAATCAAAATGTGATCGAACTCACTGTTTACCACAGATGGTGCCTACAAATAAATAAATAAATTTTTTTTTTTTTTTTATGCCAGTTTTACAAAAAAAGCCACATTTTAAAACAAAACAAAGCTACATATTTTTTTTTAAAGAGTTTATAAGTAAACTACTTTTGGGGGGATTTTTACCCAATTAATCAATCATTATTTTTATTGTTGTTTTTTTTTGTTGTTGTTTTTTTTGCAATTAGAACCTCCAAGTTCCCAGTTGTCATAAATTGCAGCAAAAATAACACGGCGATAAATAGTGTTATAGGGAATAAAGCAGTAAGGGAGAGAAATAAAACAACTTACTGAGTGTTTCAAATTAGTTATGTTCTGAAACACACCTAATGCAAATATCCAAACATCTCTGTATGTTGAACACCACTTCCTGTCAGTAAGGCCTGTCTCTGTCTGTTTATGTGTGGACTTGATTTGAACTATTTCTTTAATCGTTCAAATCCTCTCAGTGGCCTTCAATGATACTTCTTCTGTAGCCAAAAGCTGCAGCCTACAAAATCTATCCACTAAGATTTTAAAAAATGAATAAAATACCAGCAGAGGGCTCTGTCTCTGCACAAAAACAGATTATTTCTAAAGACTTATGACATAACTGAGGGATCAATTTGTTAAGAGTTTGTTACATATAACAGTTTTAAAGGGGACTTATTAGAAAAAAATAACTATGGTCTTAAAAAAATATACTGCAAGAGCAATTATAAACTGAGAATATAAATTACAATATAGTCACGATTAGTAAATAGTCTGTTAAAAATATCAACCTGTGCCCTGTTTGAAATGCATTTGCTTTTGTGAATAAAATGTCACTGTTAAAGTTAATTATATTCTTGACTTATACTTTACATTTTTTGTGGTACATTTGACACACTTCACGCAGTAAAACAAAACCTTTAACTTTTTAAAATTTTCTCTCACTAAGCTGTTTACCAGATTTTGTGAGTGCCCAGTTTTACCGTTTAAAATATTTTGTCCATTTCCTCACAGATGTCACCAAGCGACTGCAGCAATTTCGACAAAGAGTTCATCAACGAGAAGCCGAGGCTTTCGTGTGCCGACCGCACGCTCATCAACAGCGTCGACCAGTCTATGTTCAAAAACTTCTCCTTCGTTAACCCTGGGATGGCTCGTATCACAGCACGTTGACCAGAAACCAAAAAACTAGTTACTCCTTCACAACCAGCACTGACTGCAACTAGAAAAAAGAAAGAACTTCAGCTTGTGGATGTCACCTGACTCAACTGGATCCACAGACGGGTGATAAAACCACTAAGAGGGTCTCAACACCACAACGCAACTGTGACTGTATGTTTTTAAACTTTGAAAGAGGAAACAAATATTACAAAGCAGACAAAAAGCATAAATGAAATAAATTACAACTATGTTCTAAAACCAATCTTTAAGAAATTAGGTCAAGCAGAAGTAATTTGTTTTTCAATATGTATATATATTTTGTTTGGTCTTTTCCATAAATTTCAAAAGGAAAATGCGAACGTATTCTACCCCCATTTGGTTTTGCGCTTTTAAAGTTTGTAATCCCATACTGACATTGAACTTGTCCCGCCTCATCAAAGATTAAGTTGATATCTTCAAGTAAATTAAACTGTGACCTTGTTTTACCTAGAAACTGGTGAATTTAGGTTGAAAATGTGCTTTGCATGTAAATAAATGTGTCTGATTTTGTTCACACTATAGTTTCTATGTTCTGTTAACATTTCAGGATTATTGTTTACACGTTTCAGTGTTGTCTCAGGAGTTTTACTTGTGATCTAAATAAGTCAAACATGGCATATTGTAGACTTTACTGTGATCTTTGTTGTGGGAACTGTAAAATAAAGTGTATGTGGTGTTTGCTTAATGTGGTGTTAAAGTAAAAGCTCTCACCACACATGGAGAAAGCGGAGGTGGAGGTGTTGACGTACAAGGAAACTCAGTTTTTCCACATAACATTTCTATTTAAGAGCATTTTCCAAAGAAACGTATGGAGACATTTTTTAAATCTTATAGTACTACTTTACAATCAAATGCATTCCAGTATGATCAATATCAATCAATGAATACAATAGTGAATATACAGGGAAAAAATTAAGTTAGTATTGCAAACAACTCTAACTGAAAACTTCCAAATAAATGAAGAGACCTAATCAAAAATACTAACTATTTGCCTTTATCAGTATAAACAACAACTGCACCATGGTTCATCATAAACTCACTCTGAAGAACAGCAGCATCCTGATAAAATTATAAATTGTTTGCTTTTTATAAAGTTGTTTGACTGTTTTAAAGGGAAAACATGAGGATTAACGAAGAGAGATATCCTTCAGTCGATGTTATATTTGATTAAATAACAGCTGGAGTATGTTAAAAAAATAAGTCAGAACAATCTGCTTACTATTCAAAGAGACTTTTGTTATATTGAGATATCAATACCTGAATAAATCATTACATTTACCCAGGGAATTAAATATGTGCGATCAGCCCCGACGGGTGACGTGATACACACAAATTCTCACATTCACACAAATGTTTTTTGACACTCGCCACCCGCTCAAACATTTTTGCAGACCACTCACTAAATCAGCCACTTCCCCAGTAGATCAACAGCATCTCCTCAATAAAAAAAAAACGTTTTTGTTTGTTTGTTTTACTATATGTTCAAAGAACAGTACAAATACCTTGAAGGTGTTATTCTGGTTACCAAAGTCCTCCAGATACCAGTCTAATGGGACCTGATGGCATGTTGGTCCCAGTCTACAGAGACCCCGCAGGTCTCCAGGCGGTCCAGATCACCTGA
This sequence comes from Xenentodon cancila, assembly GCA_014839995.1. Taxonomy (NCBI): domain Eukaryota; kingdom Metazoa; phylum Chordata; class Actinopteri; order Beloniformes; family Belonidae; genus Xenentodon; species Xenentodon cancila. The sequence goes on along the minus strand of CM026219.1, from coordinate 7,445,643 downwards.
CCCAGATCCGCCTTTTGGGTTGGGACCAAACAAGAAGTTCAACCAAGTTGAGCATTTACGCGCCCAGTATGTGGAGCAAACCTCCACCGTGAAGAGGTGTCAATAAAACTAGAGGTGTGAATAAAACTAGAGGTTTGAGGGAGTGACGCCTGTGACGTGTCCCTACAATGACGAGATACGGTTCGGAGACGATTTCGACTGTACTTACCTAACTCCGCTTTAAGGCGCTTTCAAAATCCTCTCCCCGTGGTTCAGCTGCCAGGAAAACGATCCCACTCTCTCCACGAAAGAGGACGACAGCGTCATTTTCTTCTTTTACACAAGAAATGAACTTTTACTTTCAACAAATCCGGAGAAAGATGGCAACCGGAAATTGACCATTTTCGCTCATCTCCCCGCGCGCGCGCCCACTTCCGTTTGGACGAAGACGACAAGCAATTTTATTTGTTCACTTTGAGGGAAAAGCGGATTTCTAAGTTATTTAGTTAAGTTTCTAAGTGTCAATTTGATGGTAAACATGAAAGTAAATGTGTTTCTCTTGCCTGTGAAATGTTTTGGCCAGAACTTAGAAAAAAAACTAAAAAATATGTTCCTGGTATGTAAACTAAAAATTGTCACTGCAAACAGAGTAAAAACAGTAATAAAACTGCTAAAAGTCAATACTTTGTCACGGTTTGACCCGTTTTCATACTTAAGACTTATTTAGCCAATTTTACAGAACCAGAGGAAAAGCAAGCCCAAAGTTTTCCTTGTTTAACACAACTGAAATACGAAGCAACTATATTTGGGCATAGGAGTAAAAATATAAAAAATAAATAAAAAAACTTCAGTCAGTTGTTTTTAAAGAGTTGCAGATTTTTATTTCTCCCATTTCCTTATAAAGCAGCACATTTGGAACGACTGTATGAGAATCCAGAAATTCCGCATACCAGTTTCAGAATAAATACCTTATTTTATATTTAGAGTCGACAAGTTTCATTTACACAGAGTTCACATCCAAAGAGTCCGACGAATCAGGACCAAGCTAATCTCAGTTTACAATTTGCACTCAAACTTGCATCGTTACTGATGGAGACGTTATAATCCTCATGCTGGACAGGTAAGACACAGAATAAACATACCGGATGATTTTACTCGTAGAAAAAAAAAAAAAACATGGCAAGTGCTTTTGGACATCATTGTGATTGCAGGTTTTTGAGCACAAACATACATGTTTTTTTATTCTTAGTTTACAGAGCTTCCAAAGTATTTTTTTTGTTAATGTGGATTTAAATACTTGGCTTAGAAACAAGTGGTTGTTGTGCAAAACAACCATGTTATGTTGTTAAGTATGGTCCATAAAATTTAAAATATTTGTCCACACCAAATCTTCATGTTTCTTTTGCGAATACTCCTCTTTTTCAATTATAAGCTGCTGCTGAAATCCAATGCGAGTTTCCACCAAGAAACTTTAAGAGTTTTGTCACAGTTCACTTTCATGTTGCAATGACTTCTCCATCACGGTGAAGGAGGACCCGTTTAGGTCAACGTAAAGGGCGTGTTACTGTACCAAACTCCTCAGACAAATGGAAACAATGCAGCTGAAACACTTGACTAACACATTTCCTTGATCCCTTAAAGTCAACTACCTCTAACATTTGTAATGGCTTATAAATTTCAGTGTTATAAAGCCACAATTTTACCATCAGTGGTTCAGCTCTGGATATTTGAGCTCCACATGTCTTGAAATTGTACTCCACAGATTAGAGAGATTTGCTTCATGTGCAGGAGGCAACGTGGTGTAGCTTCTTTATATCGTGTAACATCTGTGTGTTAAAGCGTAAGTACAGGTCTGTACGGGTTTTCATCGCCTCCCCGTAGTCCCGGCCACACTGCTGCGGGTGATGTTGCGGCTGAGCTGAGGGAAGAGTACTGTGGGTGTTCTGGACGTGGGTCCGTAAAGGCCGAGGTTTCTGGCTGCGACAGATTTCCTGGGCTGCTTCACGGATGGGAACGGTGAGAATATTTGCTGTTTAGGAATGGAGGAGGTTGTTGAGAATGCCGGGGTTGATGGGGAAGAGGAGATATTAGATCTAGATGAGGATGATATGGAGCAGAGTGAGGGGGTGGAGGGGGAGGGGGTTTTGTATAGGGTGGAGGTTGCTGGAAGAGTGAAAGAAGATAAGCCATTGGCTGAGAGAGAAGATGGGAGGCAGGGCGTGGACTTTGGTATCGGGGTGGAGATCAGTGCAGGAGAGAATGAGGCAGATGGATCAAAAGAGGCAGATGTAGAAAGTGGAGAAGAGGGTGGACTCGGAGGGGATGGTGTAGAAGAAGGAATGGTGGTGTTAGAGGAGTGGGGAGGAGGAGGTAAAGCAATGGAAGGAAAGAGTCTGTTAGAACCAGTGTGGCTTTCTGAACATGAGGAGTTGGACTCTTTGTGTCTGTTTGCGGGTGGAGGTGGAGGGAGAAGAGGGACTGGGGCTGCAGATTTAGACTCCGGTTGTTTGGGATGTGAATCCGAGTTGTGGGCAGTCAGGTCGGATTCATCTTCCAGATCAAGGGAGTCCAGCTGCACTACCACTTCTTCAACCTTTGCCTCTTGTGTTGCATCTGAACCCTGCTGGACGTCTTCACATACCGAACTTGCACCGGAGGCATCAGGAGAAGTTGGCATAGAGTCATCATTCCAATCTTTCTGCTCATCATCTGTTCCCTTATCTTTATTCCTCCTCTTCTCATCCTCCATCCTAAATGAATCGCCTTCATCGCCCTCTTCCTCCCTTTCCTCTGAATCTCCAAAACCAAGCTGTGCTCGAGCCCTCGCTATATTCCTCCGATGTTGCCGGACATGAGCACGCCAAGGAGATCCTGCAACTCCCCTGGAGCTCCCAGGAGATCCGGTGCTGTTGGAAAGCTGTGAGCCACAACGCTCCCTGAATGGAGATCCCGGACTGTGGCATAGAGAATTAGGACGGGATCCTGATAGCGTGGAAGTGCTAGTAGACAATGGCCTGCAATTTCGGGAACTGCCGCGTGATTTCCTACCCAGAAGAAGATGGTTGATCACTGAACTGGAAGGTTCAAGTTGGGAGGCCAAGACACGTGTGGCAGGACACTTATCTGGAAGGAAGGTGACAGGTGAAGGAGCAGTCACTAATCAAAAGAAAAAACAAAAAAAACCTGACGAGCAGATGTCAAGATCAACAGCATCTAAGCAGAAGCACGTGCATATGTAGGCTCATAAAAGAGCCTACGTAAGCAGGGCAACAGGGGCCATCTACCAGCAGAGGGCGCCCCGTTGAAGGACTGAGCCTTTGTACAACAGTCCTGCACCTTATTGAACAATGTCAAGTATTTTATGGCATTAACGACATTAATGCCATATAAACAAGATAATATCAAGTAGACCGTATAAATTTCAGGTTCAATTACTGTGTGATTAAATTTCACAATTTGAGATTATTAAAGAAGGTTAGGAACAAGCAGCCAAAGAAAGCAAATTAATCTAACAAAATCAGAATCAATTTAAGACAAAACATTTCATCAGAAAAATAAACAATCTGATGACCTGACAAAAATATAATTTAAGTGGAATTTTATGGTACTTTTCTGCGATAGACAGACAGACAGACAGACAGACAGACAGACAGACAGACAGACAGACAAAATTAATTTAATTGATTTACTGACAATGATTGTGCACACATTATCTGCTACTAGAATTTAAAAATAATAATAAAATCCCCATCAGTTGTTCTGTATTTCTAAAATGTTGATTATTTAGTTAGATTATTTGCTGACATATTTTAAAATGTGTTTCCAAAGCGCCAGACACCAACCTGTATTGTGTAGGCTTGATCAAATATAGTGGCTTATCAGATTCATGAAGTTCTCCTCATTTTAAAAAGGCAACACAACCTATTCTTTATCCAAAGAATTGGCATTAAATTAATTAGAAATCTGCTCCAGGAACCTACTGTAGGTGTAAACTGTTGTGCGAGTGCCATATTCCATCACCAGATAATCACCAGAGACCCTCAAAAAGCCCCAGAACCCCCAGCCTCAGAAGGCTTCTAAGTTTGACGTAAGTACCGTCAGAGTGGTGGTCGTTACTGTTGCTGTGTGTGTTGGAAAGCTCCTGAAGAACCCCTTCCTGTGTGGCCACTTCGGGTCCAGGCCCTATGAGTCACACATCAGCATCAAACATCTGACTTTATGAGAGTTTACCTTTCTGTCGCTTAGTTTTGTCATCCCTGTTAAAGTGGTTGTATTTAATTTGTTGTTGGAGGCGTGTTAATTATCATAGTTGTTAACTGGCCTCCCACCTGTGTGTATGTAGAGTTGCATAGCCTGTTGCTGCTGCCGCCTCTTGATGCGTGCATATTGTTGCTTCAGTGCACAGATGTCCGTGCTCATTCTCTCCATCATCATGCTGTTGATGGCTGCCTGATGCTCGGCCTTTGCAGCTCCTCCTCCAACCGTTCCAGCTCCTACGGCTCCTGGGCTCAGCTCTGCAATGCTCCCCTGCTCGGCTCGCTGATCTGGATGGAGGAACGCAGCAGCGGTCAGGCATCAGATGGAGCTGAAGACTACTTCTATCATTCTGATGTAGAACCAACGTGTGCATGCATTAATAAAACCTGTTATTGTCATTTTCATTTGCTTTAAGATATGAACACAAAGAATCTCTACTGTTTACTCCTCCGACAGCATTGATGCGATGCTTTCAGAACAAAAAAAAAAAAAAAAAGCAACCTTGAAAGAAAAGGTAGGAGATTTGTATTGATGTTTGTTTGACAGCTACGTGAGTGCATTTGTGTTCTTCTCTTCAGCTTTACTTAAAAGGGCATCATGTATTCAGCAGCTCTTTTGTGCAAAGACTAGGTCCAATACAACTGCTCAATTATCCTGCGCTCTCAGAGCAGCCAGCATAGATTCATTTGGGTTATTCTGGTACACAGAAAATAATGAGTTGCATTTTCCTTCAAAATCAGGTCAAGTCACTTACTCCGACATCTCCTAATGAGGTTAAAAATTAATTTCTGCAGTTAACAACTGCTGCTTCAGATCTTAACCAGTGTTTTTAACTAAACCCCTCCAGGCAGTTTTCCCATGTTTGCAGGAGTTGTTAACGGAAAGAAAAAGTGGAGATTTGTCTGCAGGAAGCAGATCAGAAGACTGCTTGTACTTGGATTCAAATCAAGGCCAGAACATGTGGATTTGGAGCAGTAGTTAAGTCGGGAGCCAGTTGGCTCTTGACTGTACTTCTCTTTTTATGTTGACGCTTTAAATCCTGCGGGTTCATTTTGTGCGTCTGAGCTGACCTTTGAGATGTTTCTGGTATCTTTGCAGCTCAGGGGCCAGTAGTCCGCCGAGAGGTCCCAGACAGCCGAGCGCCGTCACCACAGAATCTTCATCGTCCATGTCGGCGTCGTCGTCACTCTCCCAGTTCCCGAGCCCGCCACTGGAAGATCATCATGAGCCTTGCATTACATCTAAGCCGTTTTCAATTGAATAGTGTGTGAAGACCAAATGACAAAATAACTGCCTTTTTTTTTTCTTTTTAAAAGTAACTGTTAGTAAACATTTGTATAACACTATTTTACTCTTTTTTTTTTTAAATATTTACTCTTATAACAACTATAATAGTACAACTTAAAAAAAAAAAAAAAAAGGAGAAAAACTCAATGCACAATTCAAAAAGAAACTTTAGAGGAAGCAAAATGGATAAATGTGGTTTGTTTACATAATGTTATTGATATTTTTGTATGTGGCACAAACCTTCCATTGGATTTCACTGAGGTAGGGAACGGAGTGATGTTGTAGGTGTATTTTTCCCTCAGCTCAGCCAGTTGGGGGAAGGGAAACACCGCCATCGAGTAAACCTCCTGAAAATCAGAGAAAAGGAAGTGGAGAAGCAGGAACAGCATCAGCGACATTTTCATATCTGCATTTGTACTAAAAACTTTTTAAAGCTTGTGCTGCTCATTGAGTACCTGCATGAGTTCAGCAGGATCAATGAGGTTGTGCTCCAGCATCTCCTGTGTGAGACAACCCATCGTGCTGTAAAACTCATCTGCTGTCTGGCAGTACTCGATCCTCCTGCAGGGAAAGAAGCAAGAAAGAAAGGCAGCAAGTGGTTATAAATTACACAGGAGCTAAGAAAAGGTCAAGTATGCGGAAGTAAAGCTAAAAAAATGGAATATAGATAAACAAGGAGTGGTAGTATTCATCTTTAATTTGCTTGGACCAATATTTTATACATGCATCTTTGGTAGATTTATTACATTAATTGCTTTTATTGAAGGGGTTCATGTTCCTTTCATTTTTCAACATGTGTGAACTTATTCAACAGGTCCTGTGATAAAGAAGCCTTCTGGTTCTGTTGCTCTTGCAGGAAGTGTTGTTCCCAGCTCTAGAAAAGCATAATCACCCATTTCCATGTAAAGAATGTGTGGTGACATCTTATGGTTTAAACTGCAAAATCCTCAGTCTAATTCCCCGACGCCATCATTTTGACAAATCTAGTCAAGTACTGGAGTCAGTTTCACACCAAGCACTTTTTGTTTCGATGATCCATGCCTGGAGGGTTATCGTTGGGTCCTGTGTGACCAGCGGGATCGTGAAGCCAATGCAATCCTCTAGTTTGTACTTTCTGGGGTACGGCAAGTTGCAAGTTATGCACACTAACAATTAGTATCCTATGATGCAGTTTGTCAGCAGAAACGACCTGTGAATACTTCGTTTAGAAAATGATAAGCCTGTGACTATCAAGACAAAATATGTCAGCTGCGTCTTTAGATTTTCCACACTGGTTGCAGTTAAAGCAAAGATCCACTTACTCTCCCAGTCTCTCCCAGATGGCGAGAGCAACTCGAAACAGCACCTCCGAGCCTTCAAAGAAAACAGAGTCCCAGATCTTCAAAACAGTGGGCGCTGGCAGGCAGGTAGCAAACATGGTCAAAAACCACTGCATAGTGAAAACGTTGGTCAGCGGAGGCTCGTAGCTGCCTAGAATAAAATAAAAGACGTCATTATTTCTTAAAATAAAACCCCTAGATTACGCATAGGGACAAATTCTTGGAGTTTTCTGCATGTAAGACACACAAATCACTTGCAGCCGCTTCCATTTATTAAACATACACACATATTACCGGAATAAAAGTAAAGGAAACATCTTTATACACATCCGCGGGTCTGACAAAACACACAGAACTTTACCTCCAGCTTCCCGGTTGGCTGCTTTCTGCAGGTGATGGAGGTGCTGAGACAATCTGGGCAACTTCAGGCGTAACAGGTCCCTGAACACCGCCATGTCCACTGACAGGAGGAGGCCAAACATGGCAAAAGGGAATTTAATCCACAGCATAAATATCAGAAAATAGTGAAACATCCCACATGTAAAGTATTTTCATTGCTTATTTTGTTTAGTTTAGTCTATCAATGGACATTACAGAACTAGATCTAAGAAGTTTATCAATATTCAGACGACAGTGCATAGTGTAGTCTTTTTCAGTACTGTTCTCAGCTTTAAAGCATCAAACTGTGTTTATATAAGTGCATAAAAGTCTTGCCTGATAATGCACGCAGGTTGTTGGCAAAATAACTGTCAGGCAGCACTTTGTCAATCAGGTAGATCATCACCTGATTAAAAAACAGGGGAAAAGACAATCAAATTTGTTTTATTAAAAAGGTAATAAAACAGGATCTTTTTTTCTCCTCTTAAAAAGCTGAATACAAAGAGATTTAGGTTTAACATCTTTTCCAAGGTGCATGTAACTTAAAATAGTTGCCGTGTGTACCTTGAGTGCATCGCTTTCGTTGCCCTCCGTGACCTCCAGTATGAGAGCAGCCAGTACGTTGAAGCCTTGGCAGTAGCCCACGCTTTTATTCCACCGGGCATAAGCCAGCAGCACCCTCTTCAGAACCACCCTGTCCTGCTCCCCCTCCTGTCCACAATAAGAACTGCAGCCTGTCCGGTGCAGATCCTGTAAACGAGAGGGATGCGGTGCATTTCCTACGTGACTCTGCATCAACTGAGTTTTTGTGCAGTCAGAGGAGAGACGAGAAAACAGAGAGAAGCAGATGACCGGACTGCCTTGCTGTTGGAAGAGGACATTACTTTGTCAGCTCTCCGAGTCATTGAGACGTGCAGCGTTTCCATGATGCAGTCCTCCTGCGCTGACACACACCAGCAAACATCCTCTACCAAACACTCAGATTTGGCTCAGACTGCATGTTATCAGGAGAACATTCTCATGGATATTTGTGTGCGTGAGAGAGTCTACAGTCGAAAATAAAACGCTATGTAACAGTCATCATGCTTCATGAGGTTTTGCTCCTAACAAGTTAAATAAATAAAGGATATACCTCAAAGATTACATTCATATTTCTCTGTTATTATAGACATGATTTTACAGCTTACAGATTATTTACACACAAGAAAAAAGGAAAGTCTTTTCTTTTTTGGATCATAGGCATTCATTTTGTTCAAGTTAATAAACTATAGAAATATAGGACACACATTATTTAATAGCATGGAATACACGACTAAATAGCCCAGATTTATTAAAAATCTAGTTGTGATGTAACAGCGGTTCAAAGGCATTCACATAAATGAGCTGCAGCAACAATCCTGTACAAGACTAAACCAGAAGAGGTTTAATGAACACAGCACAGTTTACGATTCATTTCAAATGAGTCTCTTATGATAATGCTTTTTTTTTTTTTTTTTTTTTTTTTTTTTTTTTTTTTAAATCTCCAGCTTGAGGCCTTGGCTCTGGGCACAACACCACTGACACTCATAAAACCGCCAACGCTCACAGACTTTTGTGCACAGCACACGTGTCTCATCCCCAGCCCCCAACTCACAAATACAGCAAGGTTACCTTGACGATTTGGATGCCGAGGGAGTCGTCGTCCGGGTTACTGCGCTCGTTAAAGGCAAAGCGAAGAGTCTTCTCCCAGTCGATAGAGATGCTGTGGAGGTACTGGTCTGCGAGTGTCAGCCAAACCTGCATGAAAACAAAAAATGAAAAAAAAAACAACAGCTGACATTTGTGGTGGCATTTAGAAGATGCTGGAGTTTTTTTTCCACATTAGTCACGTTCAACAAGGATATTAAAAGACTGACGTTTTCATTCACAAAACTCGTTTTTTGTAAATATAAATCAGATTTTTCTTCCCTTCAGCATCTCTGTAAGATGACTCATGTTGTTTTATTCACACACAAGGTGTCACCGTCACCTCTGATGACAAGATGAAAGTAATCACTTCCTTGTCCTTGCTCTCAAATGTCATGAGATGAAGTTGTGATGTGAGATGAATGGAGCAGTACAGACAAAGTGTAAATTGTGCTGCATCTCTCAAGACCGTCTTTGCTTGGAGCCTGTCAATAACAGGAAACTGATTTTCGTTATTAAAAGCAAAACTAGACATTTTTGGTAAAAAAAAACAAAAACAGTTGGGTTTAAAGCTAACATACGAAAGCACGATCCTGTTTAAGTTTGTCAAAACGCCTCGTCCATTACCAGGTGCAGCAAAGCACATATTACTAATCCTGCAGGATACGTCACGGCGTTGTCCAAATGATAATGCAGGTTGTGATTAATAAAAATCGCGTACCCTTTTCCTCCATTCCTTTGGTATGCCGGTGGGAAGCCTTGCCACAGCTTTGAGGGCATCATACCACTGTAGAAAACAGGGAAACATATGCTTCAAATAAATTATAAGAATATTTACAACAAATTGTTCCGTAAAAAGCTAGTAAGGAATTTGAAAGCATCTGTATATAATTTAAACTATGTTTAACTAAACTGTAGAATAAGGACGCAAATGAGAAATCAAGCATGCTGCATCCTCGAGACTAAAAGAATGAGGACACAGTTCAAAAGTCAGCAATTGTGACACCATCAATACTGAGATATATATATATATATATATATATATATATATATATATATATATATATATATATATATATATATATATATATATATATATATATATATATATATATATATATAAAAAAACTGCTAAAAAGTTATTTTGGGTCATTTCTATCAACAGGAGCTAGACAACACTTTCCAAAAGAAATAAAATAATCCCTCAAACGAAACTAAAATATTTTTTTATGCATTTAAATTACAATCCATCCTATTTAGATTTAAAAGAGCCAGATTCCTGTATTTCCGGTTTGAACTGTAAAAAGACTGGAAAACAAGTACGGATGGTAAAACCTGGGAAACCTTTGGCAAAACAAAACACAAAGCAGGCATCAAATTCAAAATCAGCATCCAACATGTTGTCTTTATGCCATTCCTTAAATTAAAAGACAGAAAGATGTGCAAATTATTTTAATATGTTCTTTAATAAGTTTTTATTTATTTTAAAAGTATGCCGTAACATTTTAGAAGCAAAAAAAAAAAAATGTATTGTATTAAGTGAGATAAAGGAAAATAAGAGTGTAGGTGCTTAAGACGGCAGCATTACAGGTGGCTGCTCTGAAAATGCTGAAAATGTGAAAACCCACACACCTGCTGGAAGCCATTCTTTCCTAGAGAGGGCTCGATGGTAAACTTCAGCCTTGTATCAACTCCTAAAAACAGACAAAGAAAAAAAATCATGTGGTTAGAGTTGTGTTTAGGGCCAGTAAAGATGTCAGGTTTCTTTTTGTAACATGTTTGGAAAGATGTGTAAGGTCTAAGACATAAAAAAAAAAATGAAAAGAAAAACATCAATTGGAGCTGGTTAAAGACATCATCTGGCAGAAGAAGCCAGGTTTCTCAATAAACCTGAGAACATTTATATATACAACATTATTTTTTTTTTAAAAAGGGCGGCTTGAGATTCCACTATATTGATTATATAACTGCGATAAAAAAATAAAAAAAATAATAAAAAATAAAAAAAAAACCAAAGCCTCATGGTGACTTGGTGGTTCACACAGCAAAGACACTTCCTGCTTCAAATGCCAATAGGAGTCTGTGTGAAGTTTGTACCTTGTCATGCTGGTTTTGCCCAGCTCCCTTGCTCCCACAGTCCAAAAACATGCATGTCTGGTTAATTAGTGAGTGTAAGTTGGCCACAAGAGTGAGTGTGAGTTTGTGTGGTTGTCTAAGTGGCCCTGTATGACTGGCAGCCTGCCTTTTGACCGAAAATGGATGGATGGAATCAGAACCTTTTCTAACCTTCCATGTTCTTAAATGTATCCTTTACAAACTGAATGCAACATGAAACTGTTAAGGCTCCAAAACTTAAGTGTTTTTAGGATTTCCACGATAGCTTTAGAAAAATACATAAACAGGATTTGCCGTTTGCAGTAAGAGCGTGAAGCCCAGTCGCTGTCCGCGTCCTGGTGGTGCTGAATCCACGGTTCAATCTCCGTCTCACTGAGTGGACATCGTGTTTAAAACCTCTTTGCTCAAATTCACAGCATAAACTTCTGCAAAGAATATTAAGGGCTGCAGACTTAGCCTCCTAAAAGACCGAGCGGAAATGAAATTTTGATCTGAAGTTAAGCAGGAACGTCCTGACATGTCCAGACTCCGGCGGCGGCCTTTTCTCTTCAGGTCTCCAGTTCAGTACAGTGGAGGCACCGTCGCTCTCACACCCGGGTTAATATCATTTTAAAAGCCCGGTTTTCTTCCACAATAAAGCTTCAAGCAGAAGACGCAAATGCATTTCACCTGCACGGTCCGATCCTGTCGTTTCTCCATGCGCCATTGTGGACGAGCGCCGTTTTGTTGTTCGGCGTCCTCGCGGCGCTTCGGGAGAGGATTAACGTGGAAAACCCTCCTACTTCCCCGTTACAGATTAGTCCAACTCTAATCGCATGCTTGGCTTAGACCGGTAACAGGGTCCAGAAGCGTAAGTTTATTACAAATTTAAAAAATGAAAAACATGCCTAGTCAGAGACAAAGGGATGAGGAACAAAGGCAAGGGGAAGAAAAGAAGGCTGCAAACTGAATTATTCTACCACATTACCACTAAAAAACATTCAGCAAACGTATTCTTCTGAGCACAGACTGTTTCCAAACTTCCACAAACAGAAGCATCTGTAAAGCCTCAAACAACAAGTACCAACTGCAGCATATTTGCTGTGTCCATCATCAATCAGAGTGTTTGGGTAACAAAATAATGGATGAAGCTGATATTTGTTCAGCATGACAAATCTTAAAATACAAGAGACTTAGCCACAGCGGTCAGCATTAGGATTTGATCTGATGGATTTTTGAGTCTGTAGATAATCTGCTTCTTTAACTTCTTAAAAGAACCCTTCAGGTGTTAAACACGGTACTAAAATAAATACATATTTAGGTATCAACTGTGAGAAGAAATATCAAATCAATTTATAGGTGCAACCAACGAGTGAAATTATGTATACGCATATTTGCATTATGGCAGCTGATAACCCATAGAAATCAGACACTCAAGTAATCTTAAATCACAAAAACAGGCTAAAGATAATTCCTGAGTTTATGGATGCCGCCAGTTGCGACATAAAATAAGACACACGAAACATAAACGCAGTAAATAGAACAGTCAAAGGGATTTCGCAGCCATGTGATGTGCAAAATGTGTTTATATAAAAACCTAAAGCATTTATGTGTATCACACGAAGAAAAAGACCCAGCGCCTCTCTCCTTAGACAGGAAAGGAAGATCACCTGGCTCTAAGGTGCAGAGCAGCCTGGGGGCGCTCCTGGATATCCCGTTGCGCTTCTTCAGGACGTTGCTGATGATGTTGCCGACCCCTCCCGATCCGCGCTGCCGCTGCTTGGCTGCCGCCCTCGGCCTCCTGCCGGTGGCGGAGAGCCGCTCCTGCCTCATTCCGGAACCAGAGCTTTTCACCCGAACAATCACCTCATCGTTCGCCTTCGCAGTTAAAAAGATCCCTTCACGGATTTGTCTCCGCTCAGGAACACATCCTTACGACCAGACGCGCAGCTGTTCATCCAATCGCTCTCCTTTAAGACGTTAAAATTTAATCGATTAAAACGGATTTCACGCCACTTCCGCCTTCTACTCAAGTTTTATGTCCGAAGAAACGCTACAGCTTCAATGTGTGGTTGGAATTCATCGCAAAAACATGCAGACATCAATGTCAGTGGAAACGTTAAAAATAACCGACTGCTGGAGGAGGAAGTAACGGTTCCTCCTGCTCCTGGTCGGCAGTGCTGCTGATGCTGCACGCCTCCTCATCCTCCTCTGGTCTGGCGTCACCAGGAGGAGGTGCAATGATGGCCAGAGATGTAGGAGGACTTAAAAGAATGAGGTAATGGTGGAGGAGAGCAGAGAGGCAGAACATGGATGGATTTCCTTCCCAAAACAGATTTTATCCATGCAAGCTTCTGCAGTTGCAGGAGAATTGGCCATTAATGGAAAACCTATGTTCGAACCAGTCAAATGCAGTCCTCTCACCTTTTTGTCTTTTTAAACATTTAGAGCCTCACCACAACTGCCCATTGAAAAAAAAATAGAGCTTAATAAGGAATTACAAATGTTTTATGCACTGCAACCAGAGCCATCAGAATGAGTAGGGTTAAACTGGCAACTCATTTTTCTTGTAAAAAAAACAAAAACACGCAGCATAGTTGATGTGCTCCTTGTCTACCTTCCCTAGTTGATAACATTTTCATGTCACGGCTGAAAACTGTTAGTTGGTGATCGCCGTATTTAGCCATCAAGTTGGCTTCTTTCATCAATATGAAGCAGCAACAAATTCAGCAGTTCATTAAAATCACGATTCCAGTGAACGTTTTGGTGACTCTTTGGACTATACAATTTTCCAGGAAATAAGAAGTCTGTATGCAAAATTAAATTCCTCAGAAGTATCCTAAAACTGACAAATTTTAACTCCTAACTGAGCACCTCCCAGTTAAAATGATGCCACGCAACAACGACAGTATAAGGTGAATAATAATATTTACCTCTAACCCATTCCTAAATTAATTCTGGGGATTTCTTTCATTAAAAACCAGAACATACCATCTCATTAGGCAAGTTTTTTCATCAGCTACAAGCCAACATTTTGTAAGAATAACACTTAAAAACCCGATTACAATCATCAAGTTCACAAACAGCTCGACAAACATGGAAATGCTTACAGTCTGAATCAATGATGTACATGATGATGTGCACTCACTGTGGTATTGGTTTTTTTAAATCTGAAAACCGGCTTGGTGATAAGCACAAAAAACAAAAATGGAACTCAAACGTTTCATGATAAAGCAGATTGTCTCAGGTTTCCCTTCAGTGACACTCAACTGCACCACTTCCATCCATATGTGGACAACGGACGACTGATCTGAAGCTGTGGTTATTCAGGCATGCTTTTCATACAAAGTACTCATAATATCCTTTTAAAGAAGCAAATATAGACATTTGTAAGCCAGATGTGGCATCAATTAAAGTAAAACAACTAAAGAACAGAAATAAAACTGATACAAACATAAGCAGCTATTTAGAGCAAATGCACATTAAAGCTGCGTTGGTGTAATCCCAAAGTTCCTGACAGCTGTGGGAAACATTCCCAGAATAATATTGTTTCTCTGCTGCATTGCATCTGGGAATATTCACAAGTTCTGCTGTTCTGGCATCATACCGTGTCACGTCTGGATGATCTAGAGGTCCTTCCTGGGAAGAAATGGTGCGTATTTGTATCTACCTAGATGGCTTTGATCAGAGAGACGTACTACCAGACGGGTCCATCAGAACCAGCTCTTTCAGGGAAAGCAAGGTATTAAGATACAAAAACTGGGATCAGGGATAATTTGGGAATATGAGGGTGATTATCAAATGGATTACTACGGCCCAGCTTTCTGCTTCAGGGGTCAGAGGTGAGGCACAAGCCATTTGATGCTTCATCCATACAAATTTCACCAGTCGCTTGACACTTTATTCATAAGCAAGAAAAAGGTTTTGGTGGAAAGAAAACATGTAATAAAATGAAATTAATATGAAAAAAAAAAACAACAGTGTGGCTGGAAATTATACAGCAGAAATCATTAGTCCCCTCATTGTGTCAAATATCTAAATTGTTTAACCTGTTGATCGTGAAAAGTATGAAAACACATCCCATTCTGCTCCCATGGTTTCCATAGTAACATAAGAGATGTAGCCCAGTTTAAAAGGCATATGCAAAGCTTCTTTGGTTAATATTGTACAACTAGGCAGGTTTGGATACTTGACAAGCTCCCTCAGCTGAGAACCGACATAAAAGAGCTGTTCCACACCGGTTTCCGGCTCGATTAAAACAGGACCAACAAGCTCAGAGAATGACTCAGGATCCTGTCGTGATTAAATCTGGTGGATTAAATGTCCATGTAAATCCACTGTTTGAATTTTAAGATGACTGGATATGGGTCCAGCGCAAGTTACCATGGTGATGTAGCCAGATTAAGAGAGACACGTTTGACAGTGGAAACTGGCTTCAGAGTCAACAGAACTCCCTAACCTGCTTATCTGGTTTGGTGATACATTATTACCCCCCTCTAGCCTTACAATAATAATAATAATAATAATAATAATAATAATGTACGGAGGGGTTCAGATCTGGTTTTGTTAGGGTCTGAGTTAGCGGAAAGTCAAAGAAATACAGTAATGAACAACTAAAATGACAATCATCAATGACTGCGTTTATCCTTTATTCATTTGTTTTCATTTAATCCCCCAATGTCCATCGATGAATAAATGTAAGACCTCTTTCAGTGCTAGAAATCAAATGTATTGTCAGAAAAAGGAATGAAAGAAGATCATTAAGAATTAGTCTTATGATTTCAGGGTTAATTGTGTGAGAAAAATCATTAAAAAAAAAAAGAAGTGCCTTGCTTGGAAGTGTCTGATTGACAGTAATCCTGCTGACATGAGGATTTAGTCCCCAGTGTTGCTGTAATTCCAACAAAGTTCCTGATCAGTATACAGACGTTAAGACAGAGGATTCCGGATTTCCTGACTGTATACATTATTCTAAGAGGAGGATTTATTCTTCTAGTTGGAAAACCAAATTCAGTGATGTGACTGCAAAGATCTGTTACGTAACAGAATATTCGATTTAGCAGCGTTGGAGCCGTTTCAGGGTTAAAGATCGAGGGGATATGGAAGAGAGCATCTGGGGCATCACTCCCAGTCTATTATGCAAATATAAAACTGCTTTTCATACTACATGTGATACGACTACAAGGACTATCAAGTCTGTAACCTTTATTTAAAAAAAAAAAAAAAAAAAAATTTGTGCCGTGAGGTTCACGTTCTTTAAGTTTGCGGCAGCTTAAAAAAAAAAAAAAAAAAAATGGGAAAAAGACCGCATATGAAAATTTTGTATTTTTACTTTAATTAAATTGGCCTGAACTACATTATGAAACAGTATTGAACAGCATTAAAAAGATTTATTTATAAATTGGATTTCTGAGAGCCTCAAAATGTAATGGGATGACAGAAACCTGGTGTTTGAGATCTTTTTGATTCTCTAAAAGAAGTCTCTTTACATTACTTTGCATAAAACAATGTACTTTCAGGCTCTGTTATTCCTTCAAGTGATTTGATATATCACTCATATTTGATAAGTGACAGATTTGATCAGACAGGAACAGATGCTGAATAAAATAAAAAAAAAAGGGGGGAATATGGCATATTAGTGGGCACTGCAGGGAACCCGTTTGGTGTTAAATAAAAAGAAGGACTGTGGTCTTACGTCGCTTTTGTGACACAGCCTGAAGACATGCCGTGACAATGTCGTAGTTCTTCTGCAGTTTGTGGTAAAGCCGGTCCCGTCTCCTCAGCTGCCGGATCAGTTTGGCCGACTGGAGGCCTGCCCGGTATTTCACCTCCTGGATTATTGAACGCAGCTCCCCCGGGGCTGAAACATCAAACAGAAATATTGTTTCTCTTGTTTGGTAAAAGCTGAAACCATCATCCTAGAGGCATCACATAAACAAACTCACAAGCCTCAGGTCAGGACTTCCCATCTCAGCTTCAAACATCCAACAGTTCCATCTTATCCTGAATTTTTGTCTCACAAATGTACAAAACTTGAACACACTTCTAGTTTTTTAAGGATTAACCGCAAAATGTGTGCCGATATGTCAGATGATGGAACTGGAGTGCCATCTTGTGAGGTGAATCCTCAGTTCGGTTGTTTGTGCTTGCCACTGTGGCCGTCTCTGGTTTGATTAAATGTTGGTGGACGTGGCCGAAGCTGCTGGACAGGAGGACAGACGGAGCGAGGTGGAGAGGGAATCACGTCCTCATTTGGATTCCACAGAGCATTTTTACATGTGCGCCTTCATTCACAAAAACATTTCAACAGTCATCTTTATTACACTTCATGTTTCTATAATAGTAAACCAGCGATCTTACCAGCGTCCTGGATGAATCCCAGACTGGATTGTTTTTGCTGTTTAAACATTTCAGATCGTGGATAGACTGTTAAATGTTTTGTAATGTCCAAATCTAAGCCTTTTGTCCCAATTTATACGCTATGCAAATGAGGAAAAAGAAAAAAGTATACTTCATTTCTTGACCAATAATAAATTTGACGTCACGTGTGACCTTGTTAAGCAACTTTGTACACCAACACAGCTTTTAAGAAAAGGGTAAAACACTTTTAGGGCCTAAATGAGGGAGTAATCTACTATCTGTAGCAAAGATCCAGAATAATTAAGTGTTTTTTGGTAAATGAGTTTTACTCCCGACAGAAATTCATTAAAACTCAAGATTTTAAAAATGAGAAATTACTGCTATGGCTCATTTTATTATAATGAATTTTAAATCACTTAAAAACCAAATTAGCTGCAATTAAAAAAAAAAAAAAAAAAAAAACAGCAGTGTGGCTGATTAACAGTAGATTTATTTTCTTTTAATCTTTACCAAAAGGGATGTAAGCCTCTCAACAAACCATTAAGAGTTTACCAAACAGATCAGAACAGAGGCGTGTTTAGACTTCTCTCCTTCAGGCGTTATCAGAGCGTTTCCTCTTCCCGAGTGGCAGCATTGTTCAGCTCTTGTGAGTTCAGTGTTTGCTCTCTCCACCTAAAGCTCACAAGGCTGGGCTACGTTTACAGCAGGATTCAGCTTTAACAGAGGGGAACAATGGCAGCATGACACTCAGAAACATGCCCGTTCAGACTCCAAGGAAACACTGCAGGACACGCCGAGGAGCAGTGAACGAGCAGTCACTGTCATTTATATATACATACACTCTTCTAAGGTGACTAGAATATAAAGAAAACTGTCTGAAAACATGTTATTCAGTGAACCATCAACATTCTGTGACATCACAAACACCATCATTATTATGAAAATAACTACGAAGACAAGTACAAATGTGGCTGAAGAGGGAGCTTTCAGTCTGTATCTCTGTGGTCGTCTGACCAGAAAACGTTATGAGAGGTTCCGTTTTTCCACATTTTAAGACAACAACAGCATATACAAATATCTCTGGTGTACTCGCTCCAGAGAAATATGATGTCACTCACTGCCTTGGCCATTCCCACAGCTTCCAACAAAAAATTAGTAAAGGGCAGCATCACTGTTTTTGTTGACTGCGAGTCACAAAACTCCTGTTGCCATGTCCACCAGATATCGAGGTCTCTGGCTGAGACGCAAGAAGCCCAATCTGTAAAATAATCTAGACTGTCTTAACATCCGAGGACCCAGATTCCCACATGTGCCTTATTTACATAGGTTACTTTAACCACTTGTGGATCTCTCTAATTTACAATCATGACCAAAAATAGAGGGTAAAGGGAGGGTACGCGATTTTTCAACTTCACCACTATAACATTCTGGGGAGTGCAAAAGGCGTCAGTGGTGTATAAAAGACCAAATTGTCCAAAAAGGAAGATCATTGCAGAAATTCTTGCCATAAACTGTAACAATTGCCACCAAAAAGCAAAATAATTGCCTGAGCGGAGCACAAGCAGTAAAAGTCACAAAGCTGATCCGACAGAGATTGTGTCCACCAACAACATGATTCAGCAAGTTTCAAACAGAACAGCAGCCCAGATGTTGCTTGTGCCCCTTTTTGTCATCTTTGAACGTATATCACCATGTGGCAAAACATTTCCCAGATAAAAGTAAATATGTAATTGTGTAATAATGGTGTCGTAAGCAAAATATGAACTAAGCGGATCCAGACACCATCATGCCTCACCTTTCTGGGCCAGATAATTCATCTGGTGCCTCCTGGTGTGTTTCCCCTGCAACTCCTGGAGGAACCCGGAGCCGGAGTTACTGCGTCCCAGGAAGGCATCCGATCCTGACGCCTCGGTGGAGCTGTCCCAGCTGTCCACATTCCTCCTGCTGCCTCCGCTGTAGGTCTCGTAAAGTTCCACCAGCAGGCAGTCCACGATGGAAGTCCTCGGAGCTGCGAGTCCGTCTCCCGGGGCTTCGGAGTCGCTGTCACCTGTCGGGGTGGTCCTCTGGGTGGCGGCAGCGGTGCCAGGCGGAGCTGGCAGCTCGCCGGACACGTCCCGCTCCCCCGGGGACGATGGTGATGTGTCACGAGGCGAGTCGGCGGGGCTTGTCCACTGCTGGAAGCCGGAGAAGTCCTCCTGGAGCGAAGCGGCGAAGGAGTTGACGTGAACGCCGCTCTCTTCCTCTGACCACACGCCACCATCGCATATGTCAACTTCCAGAAGTTCGATCCTGCTCAGTTTCAGCGTCGAAGCCATTTTAATCCATTAAATAAAGTGGTAAACCTCACTGGCTGCTCCCGCGACTCTTCATCTACGTGTGACCCGTTGTCTTTCTGGACAACACGGACAAAGTTGAAAAGTTTTTACTTTGAGCGTTTCGAAGAGGATGGTGTTCCTGGAACACTCCACTCCCCACCTCGGGAAGGTGGAGTCCTGCCGGACGGCTGCTACTCACCTTCCTGAAGGTTCCGCGTCTCCCCCCCCTCCAGGGCGTTACAATGGACCGGCCCACTTCAACTCCTCAACGGCTGACAAACTTTCCTTGGGTCGCGAGCAGGTGCCTGGAGCTACCGGATTGGCCAATCAAAACGAGACAAAAATCTCCCCGACCAATCCCCTCCTTCCTCTAGTTAAAGCTTGGAATATTTCAAACAGGTAAGAATAATCACCTTTTACTGATGAAAATGTTTTGTTCATTCAAACAAAATAATAAATAAAGTTGTTATTTAAAACCAATAAAGACATTTTGTTTTCCCAGTATAGTCATCCAGACAAAATTAAAAAAAAGTTAAACATTCACAATTTTGGATTAAATGTGCCCTCCCCTAAAAATTTTTTCCTAAAAACAAGACATCTGAACTCTGTTTAATTTACAGTGACAAAAAACTGACAAAAGTCAGAAAAAAACCCTAAAGTTGAAAAGAACCAGGTCATATTGGTTATCAGTGGGATGTTTCAAGAGATATAAGGTAGAACAACAAATACCTGGGAGAGAAAATGCTAAAATGTTGCTTGATGGAGGATGTCATAAATAATCAGAGTAATTGGCCAGAAGGCGGTAAGATCTAAATGAGCATCTCAAAGGAGGAGAGATTTTTTTCTGAAGTAAAGATGTGGAGGAGTATGTCACTGTTGCACTCGGTAAACATTTCAGCGACCGCAAGAGACAGAAAAATTAACAATTTCCGCATAAACGGTATAACTGGTGGTTAGAAGTGTTCCCTCTGCCTGGGCTCATAAACACTTCTTAAAATAACTTTTAGTGGACACGGTTTTATCACTGCAGCGGTAAGTGGAAGTGAAAAACCCACCAGGCAAAAAGGAAAAACTATAAACATGATCCAACAAAGCCACCTCCTTCCCCAAGTTTGTTTAATGTCCACTGGAGGAAATGGAGAACATTCCTTTCCTCTGATCAATCAACATGTGAAAATATTTCTTGGAAATTATCAGGATTGGGTCTTCCTCACGCAACAGTAGTGTGATGATTTGGCTTGTCATCAGCAAATTTTTTTTTTTTTTTTTTGAGCAAGACAAGAGGAAACCAAATTCTGCACATTTTACAAAGGCATTGCTCCTTAGTAAAAATGAGCCTGTTGTGGCCATATAATTCTTAGACATGTTTGTTAAATTAATAAATTGTTAACCTGCCAATATGTCTAGTTTCTTTAGACTTCAATAATCAAAGCCAATAAATTACACCAAACTAGAGCCAATAGCAGAATAAGCTGTTTGGCATTGGCAGAGAGGATTTGGTTAGTTCTTCACAGGTGCAACAACCCCAGAGAGAGTTGGGACAGGATCCAGCAGATCCCCGTGACCTGAACTGGGAGAAGCTGGTAGAGATACTGGACAGACGGATGTGGCCCCAGCGAAGAGGAAAAGACTTCCGCAGGGGCAAGAAACACACACGCATTAAAAATACACCTGTAGCACAGTGTTGATATTAAGAGTGACGTCTGTCATAGTCAGCGGTTTTACCTCCCAACAAAAGTAAATATTTTTATATAAAAACATTTGCAACGTATTTTTTTTAAGTTAGAGAAAATTTATTTGAGAATTCAATCGTATAAAACAGATAAAATACAAAAGAAACCGTATTAAAGCTTTAAAATTCCTCCCGGCGCACGTGACTGACTCGGTGGCACGTGATCGGCGCACCAGGAAATATCCTCTCCCAGAAACAGCTCCGGTCTTGTTTTCTGTTCTCTCTTTTCTATTTTTTAACGGGCCGCTTTTGTAAACTCGTTTTCACGCCGTCGCGAGGCGCGGAGCTCCAGAGCCGTGCGGTTGAATGCAGACATGGGGACTTTGGTGGCCTTCCTGCTGATCTGCGTCACGTCGTGGACCGAGCCGAGCCGCGCGCTGCGCGCAGCCCCGGACCGCAGAGCCAACGTCGTCCTGGTCCTCACGGACGACCTGGACAGCCTCATCGGGGGACTGGTGAGGGCTTGTTCGCCACGCCACCGGCTTCGGTGGCTTTGGTCATTGTTTGGCGGCGTAAAAAATGCGACCACCTGGTCCGGTTTTGGGTCCAGTCTCCCCCAGCTGACCGGCCACAGTCCTGCGTGGACACATCAGTTAAGCCTCTCAGAGTCCGCAGACCCGCCTCCTCCTACCTGTTCACGGGTTTCAGTTGAAGACGCCTTGAAAATAAATGCACAGAAGGATTAGGGAGTTTTTCAGCGAAGCGTTTATCATTATTGTAGTTGCTTAATCCCACGTGATCAAAGCTTACTGATCAGTAGGATGCCACTTTACCAGGTCTATGCACCAGAACCTCCCAGAAAACCTTTGGTAATCTGTAGGAGAGCTGCTGGTAGACGTACACAACGATTACAATAAGATGTAAGCAATCACTGTTGGAGTAGCGCAGCCACCCTGCGGGCCGGAGGCGGAGTTTCTTCATAGCGTGGCTTTAAATTATGTGCAGTACATTGTTTTTTTAATCTGCACTGAATATTGAATCACCACTCGTAGTGAAGGGTCATTCAGCCGTTTATATGTTGTTAAAATAAATCAAAAGATGAGGAACTGTAAGGATTTAAGTTTGTTTTTTTGTTTTTTTTAAGGCATGTTGTTCGAAGCTTTAATTGACATCTGTAACAGAGCCCTTGCCTGGTTTTTTTTTTTTTTTGCCTGATGTGCAACATCTGGAGCTACAAAGCATTCCCATGTTGGACACTTTCCCAAAAGAACCAGCTGGATAATTGGAGTTTCCTTACAAGAGTTTGTGCTGATAACTGTGAGACCAGAGAAAAAGTTCCCTTCCCTGTTTAAGTTCCCCATGTTTGTTTTGTTTTTCAGAGTCCGCTGAGTAAGACGAAAAAGCTGATTGGCGACGCTGGGATTTCTTTCACAAATGCAGTAAGAACCGTGGTCCTTGTCTCTTTTAAACCGTATTTGCAGCCTCCGCTGCGCTCTGTTATTGTGCTGACTCTCCTTCTGTGGCTCAGTTTGTCGCCAGCCCGCTGTGCTGCCCGAGCCGAGCCAGCATCCTGACCGGGAAATACCCACACAACCACCATGTCGTCAACAACACCCTCGAGGGGAACTGCAGCAGCACAGCCTGGCAGAAGAGCGAGGAGGCCCACACCTTCCCCGCCTTACTGAAGACCTATGGTGGCTATCAGACCTTCTTCGCTGGGAAATATCTAAATCAGGTGGGATGACTGCGGGGAATCGGAATGAGATTTGGCACGTGAAGCAGTTGCACTACAGTTTTTTGTTAAAAGTAACACACAGTTAGAAGGGAAGGTGGTTAAAGTCTCATTTAACAGCTGTTATTTGCACATCAAAGGGGCTTAACGTCCCGATTTGGAATGTGGGTGTTTCTCTTTTCTTCATTGAAGAAAAAAACCCAACAAACTCTTGCTTGATTAAAGCAAAATTTTTGCCTGACGGCTGTTTTGACATCCATTAAAGAATGAGCTGTGCATTCTGGTGTTTTTATTGACTAGTCAGCAAACTGGGCCTGTTGTGGGGCACGAGTTAAGAGTTTAGATCAAGGTCCGTTTCTACAGAATGAGAAACTGAACTCGACATTTTCAAATATACTTCCTTGTAAATGTACTTTAGTTTAAAAATCCAGTCTTGTCTAAACATTACATTTTTCTCTTATTTTATAAGTTGGTATGTGTTCCTGAATTTGTATTTCTTCTTGTCTTCAGCTGAATTAATCCAAGGAGTTTCTGTCCCATGCTACTAAATATTATACACATGTAAGCACTGAATTTCTTGTATTTCATTGTTTGCGTGTTGCAGTACGGGCGCTCTGACGCTGGTGGCGTGGAGCACGTCCCTCCAGGCTGGACCTACTGGGCAGCACTGGTATGACTGAGCCGTTTACTTACTTAACTTTAAAATATATATGTAAATGCTTATGCGTGGTGTAAAGACATGTAGTGATATTGACGAAGCTGATTCAAAGATATGTGCTATAGTCGAAGCTGAAGCCTCTCCAACGACAAAGCGATCGCTACCTTTTAATTAAACAACCAAATGAACATGTAGAGCTTTAAAAATGGTTGTGTTTTATGGCATCTCTGTCCTCTTTTTTTGTATTTTCTAGGAGAAGAACTCTAAATACTACAACTACACCCTGTCGGTGAACGGAAAGGCTCAAAAACATGGAGCCGACTACGGCAGAGACTACCTCACAGACCTGCTGGTGAGCCTCCGGATTGTCCGTGCACCAGCTTTGGTTTTCTCATCTTCATTTCTGTATAGTTGAGAGTAAAAACAAACCTAAAAATACTACTTTTGTAGGTTTTCTCGCGTTTCTTCTTTTTTTTTTTTTTTTAATAAAAAAAGAAAACTGTTCAAGAAAAAGGAAGTTGCGGGGTGCTGGTATAAATTTAAATGTTCAGTTTTTGTCTTTTCCTGCTCAGGCCAACATGTCTCTGGACTTCCTCCAGTATAAATCCAGCTTCGAGCCGTTCTTCATGATGGTGTCCACACCAGCCCCTCACTCGCCCTGGACACCAGCTCCTCAGTATCAGGACCGCTTCAACACCACCAAAGCTCCCAGGGAGCCCAACTTTAACATCCATGGAAAGGTGGGACTCTGTTGCGATACCCAGAAATGATTTGTTGAATTATTGGGGCATGGGGTTCGTCTTCAGACCAAAAAGCAGCTACATCCTCACAATGACTTTGTTCTCCATGCAGGACAAACACTGGTTGATTAGACAGGCTAAAACTCCCATGACCAACTCTTCTGTTCAGTTTCTCGATGATGCCTTCAGGAGAAGGTTGGTTGTGTTGCCTCCCCTCCCCTCCCATCGTCTCCTCCTTTCTTCTTCTACCAGTCTATCTCCGTTTAGCCTCCTCTAATCTCACATCTGTTGCTCATCATGGCCTGCAGGTGGCAAACTTTACTGTCAGTGGACGACCTGGTGGAGAAAATTGTGAAGAAGTTGGAGGTCATAGGTGAACTGAACAACACCTATGTCTTCTTTACGTCTGATAACGGGTACCACACAGGTATGTGTGTGTGTGTGCGTGCGTGTGTGCGTGTGAGAGATACAACACAGTAAACACGCATGTCGTGCTCTGTTGCAGGTCAGTTCTCGCTGCCGCTTGATAAAAGGCAGCTGTACGAGTTTGACATCAGAGTTCCTCTCATGGTCAGAGGACCAAACATCAAACCCAACCAGACCAGCCAGGTACACGTGCACACGTGCACACGCGGTCAGCTGACTGTTTGTTTTTAAATGACGAGCCCCATTTTGTCATTTGGATCAATACGACATTGTCAGTGTCCATCAGTAGATTCCACAAGTGCTGACTCATCAGTTTGCACGACAACATGATTAGAAAACCTATTTCAGTATTCGCTGCACATTTTTTAAACTATACACACTATTTGAAGAAATCTGACTTAATAAAATTCAGTATATAAAGTTAAAACTGAAGCAGCCCATAAAAAGAGGCTTCCGTTTTCAGAATAAAAACAAGAAATACATACATTTGATTTGTTTTTTCACTTCGTCTTAAGATCCACTGTCATGTTTGGCAACATCATCCTAATATGCACTGAAACATAATTCTAAAAAAGGTAAAAATGCACAAGTATGTGTAGTTATTGACCGAAGGCATCAGGCATTTAGGATTCAATAATTTGTCAAAAAAACAGCAATGAAAGAGGCTCCTGCTGTAAAAAAGAAAAACAAAAACTAGATGTCAGTTTAAAAATATTCACACATGAACACCTGCTTTAATTTGGACTATATTTAGGGAATGGAAAATACATTGAATTGTCACAAATGACTTTTCACGAGTCTCATGGTCTCCTGTTCCTGCTGACAGAAACCACCCACACTATCGTTCATACCACCTACATTACGCGTCCAAAGCTTTGGCATTTATCTAAAACTCATTTTACGTTACCTAGTCAAGTGACATCTGTGGTATTTGTCCATTCTGGTTAGTAAACACATGCTCTCATATAGTGCAGGGCAGCAGTACAACAGTAGTGTGTTGAAGCCTGCAGCATTCATCCACTTTGCTCTCTGGTGCATTACCACCACGGTCAGCTGTCTGTCCCCTGGACCATCTGTTCAACTGCCTTTAACTGAATGCTCGGTATTGCCAGATGCCAGTGGCGAACATCGACCTCGGCCCGACCATCCTGGACATCGCCGGATACAATGTCAACAAGACTCAAATGGACGGCATGTCCTTCCTGCCCATTATGGTAAGAATACTGTTTTATGGGATTAAATTCTGGCAATTTTGACTACTAATATACAATTATACACCTCTGCAATTCTAGTTTTCTGTGAGACAATTTAATCTTTCATCATTAAAACTAACAAAATGTTAAAAAAAAACTTCCACAATTTAATAACATTGAAAAAAATTCTTTTTTTTTTTTTTTACTATTTAAGTTTTTTTTTTTTTTTTTTTTTTTTGTGGCTCTAGTTACCTTTATTTTGAAAGTGGCTAGACAGGAAACTAGGGTAAAGCGGGGGGGGGGGGGGGGGGGGGGGGGGGGGGGGGCATGCAGTAAAGAACTAGAGGCTGGGATTCGAACCTGCGCCACCTGCTCGAGGACAATAACCTCCGTTTATGGTGCACTCTGTCAACCAACTGAGCTATCTGGGGGACTTTTCTTGGAAATTGATTAATATTAATTATTTAATGTCCATAAAGGGAGAATAAAGTTTGTTTTTACAAATTATGCAATGCAACTTTAAACATTACAGAGATATGGTTGACTGTCTACAGTGTATATACATGGTTATTTGAAATCCAAAAGCTGGAAACTTCCAATCAACTCCAAACTTTTTTTCTACTTGTTGATGTTGACCAGGAAGGGAAGATGAACGGCAGCAGCTGGAGAACTGACATCCTGGTCGAGTACGAAGGAGAAGGGAGCAATGTGTCCGACCCTTCCTGTCCTCTGCTGGGACCAGGAGTGTCGGTACAAAACCTGAGACCAAGTTAAACTCGTGTTTTTTCACCCGAAATGATCTGAGCAGCTGAGACGGGTTTTTGTTCCTTCTCCTTTAGGAGTGTTTTCCAGATTGTGTGTGTGAGGACTCCTACAACAATACGTACGCTTGCGTGCGGACCGTTTCGCCCTCTGCCAACCTGCAGTACTGCGAGTTTGACGATAACGAGGTACAGAGTACAAACTTTGTCTGTTTCCTACACAGCTGGAGTTAACGCCCTTAATTGGGACTAATATTTTAGTGAACAGTTCAGTGACGGGTTACGGCTGTGCGTCCCTCTAGGTTTTTGTAGAAGTCTACAACGTGACGGCGGACCCCTTCCAGCTGACAAACATCGCAAAAACCATCGACCAGGAAGTTCTAGAAAAGATGAACCATCGGCTGATGATGCTGCAGTCCTGCTCCGGACAGTCGTGTCGGACGCCGGGCGTGTATGATCCAAGGTCGGTTCCGAACTGCAGCGCCTCAGCGCTTCACTGAAAAATGTCCTGCAGTATTATCCGTGTTTGGCTTTAAAATTTAGAATATGACCAAACAATGAAGATTGTAAATCAGGTTCTTTCAGACAATAACTATTCACATTTACCAGTTTCATTTGAAGGAATAATCTCCCAGCTCTGTCTTCTGTCCTTTCAGGTATAAATTTGACCCACGACAGCTGTTTCCCAACCACAGTGGGAGGCTGAGCAGACTCAGACAGGCGAAATAAGAGCAGACGAAGGACGAGAAGATTGAGGGAGCACATGGAAGAAGGAGGGCTGTACTGTATGTTACATTCAGCCTCACCTGTTGTTGCCTGTTTTGGCCTCCTGAGCTTTTATAGATGGATAGAGAAGGGATTGCGTGGTGGGGGTAGAGTGGGGTCTACTGCTGGTGAGTAGGTGCGTTACCATAGAGACAGGAGACCACGGTAGGCGTCAGACCCACCTCTGAACTTCACATTTCAATCTCGTATCCATTTCTAAGTGAGATTGTTCATGTGTGAAAGTCAGATTCTCTATTACTCATTACTCACTAGCGAGCCACGAGTTTAAATCACTTACTTTTACTATCAGCCTCGTTGTGCACGCGTGCCCGGTGAGTCCTGTCCTTGTAAAAATCTATCTAATCTACGCACCTGGTGTCCCGTTCTTGTTGCTTTTGGATCATCTCCTGTAATTTGGCTTTTAAAAAAGGAATTTGAAGTAACCACTAAATCTTTGTGAATTTGTAACTGATTTCCTTGATAGTTATTTTTAAAGAGTAAAGATTTAAATTTCAGAAAGAAAAAAAAAAAGATGAATAGTTACTGAAGTCTGCAGTCTTAAAAGCACAAATCCTGATTCAGGAAAAATAACTGAGCTAAATTAGTGAATATGTGAGCTGAGGTTTATCTCCCACAGTGTAATTAATTAGTGAATAAAAGCATCGGTGTAGATTTAACAGAACTGATCCAGAATAATGGTATCACCTGAGAACTAATAAAAGACGTGTGATCATATCAATAAGTTTGACCTGAATTCCTCTAATGTTGCGGTCACACAGGAGCCTTTAAACAAAAAAGGTTTGTGTTCAGTGCTCTCTGATGATAAAGTAATCTTGTCAAACATCAGACGTTGGCAGCAGTCACACTTTGACTGGTTCGTGTTCCTCGTAAAATTAAAATTTGGGTACTTTTGGGCTGCTTCTAACCAGTTTACCCCAAAGTCATGAGTCAAACCAAACTTCTCAGTTAAATTCTGTCAGTGCTCATTGTTTGAATTAAAAAGTAGATGTTTTTGGGACGTTTGTTGAAAAGGGATCTTTGTTGAGCAGAACGTCCCCGAGATAACTTCTCTAAGTGATTACAGGCCTTAAACACTAAACTAAACAGACACTACTTAGTGTGTCTAATGTGCCATTTTATATACACCCACATGTAAACTGCTAAAAAGTGGAAAAAACGTTTAGTGACTTAAGTGCCTGGTAAGAAGAGCCGACTGTTAAAGAAACAAAACGCAAAAATACAGAGCAAAAAGTGTAATATGATCATCCCAGATGTGATGAGAAGGAAACAAACCGGACGGTAAAGGAGAAATGTGGAAAGAGGGAGCGGCACCGAGAAACGAACCAAAAACACATTTTTTTCACATGATCGTTTACATAATACAGGATACAAAGCCAGATGTTTTCATACGTATATAATCTGACTCAAAAACAGGCAGAAGACTGTTGCCGCTTGACCTTAAGCGAGCCGTATCAAATGCAGGTCAGTTTTGTGAGACGCTGCTTTGTCCTTTTTAGTAATTTGAATTTAGCAAACTACACTCAAGTTATTCAGTTACAACCTCCAGTCATGCTAAAATGAACAAATTGGATTTAATGGTTTATTGCTGATGCTGCAGACAGATTTTCAGTACCTTCACAAGTTGACGTTAGTAAAGCGAGCGCGTTTTCCCTCGGAGCGCCAACGCCTTTTACATTAAACGTGGCGTCCCGGTTAACGAGCAAAGAAATCAAAATCATTATTTAGGTTGGAATTTAAATGTAGCAGTGGTTTTAGAAAGGCCAAATGAAGGCTTTTACCGTAATCTGGTTTTAACGGCGTTTTAAATCAGCTATTCTTATTTTAATTTATGGATTAGATGCGAGACCTGTTAAATACTACTTTTTCTTTTTTTAATTAAACTAACCAACTTGTCATTTTAATCTTTAAGGGAACTTTTTTTTTTTTTTTTTTTTTGGGCAACAATTGTTAACATCATATCTTTATTACAGTGTCTGCATGTTTTCTTCTTAAGCTAATATATTTTTAAGTTTTTGAAAGGATGCACTTTCTGCTTTATTGATTTACCACTGAGCCACGCCTTTAAAGCGGAATATGATTAATATATCAAATCATTTGGGGACTTGAGGGAAATGCAAATTCAAAGTATGGTTGACAGTTGTAAAGTGTGTGCGTGTGTGTGCACGCGTGTGTGTGTGTGTGTGTTTTAACATCATTGAAAAATGTTTGGCTGCAAGTCATTTCCAGTCAAGAAGTCCAGCTGGTACCATTATTCTTGGAAATGCACATTTTTCTGTATTCAACTTCACAACTGGACTAAACGCTTCCCTGCGAGAACACCGGACTGAAAAAAAACCAAACACACCACATGATGATCTTTCCTTGTAAAACTGATCACTTTGTTGAAATTCAATGATGCACTTTCCGGTTTTGTCAATGTTTGGCTGTTTTTGCACCTTTTTAGGTTTTTTTTGTTGTTTTTGACGTATTTTGGCTTGTGATTTTGTCCAAATAAAGATTTTCAAGGGGATCACAGGAAGCACTTGTTTACTGCATTTTCATTTTATTCTGATCAATTTGATCTCAGCAACAAATTGGAACAAGAAATGAAAAGTCTGGAGGTTTGAGGTTCATTCAAGACAGTTTAAATCAATCTCAACTTGTCTCAAATGTTTTATCTTACCTGCTGTTATACATAAGTTGAAAGTATTCTTTCAGAAGGCTGATTTCATCTAAACATAAAATAAAAACAGTTCACAGTTTTCTGCAGCTTGAAGAACTAAACTAATACAAAACATGTTAAATATGAACTTGGATTCCTGGTTTGCAGTCATCCAGCCTAAAACCAGTATGTAAACCAGTGAGGTGTAATAAATTTTAATCTGAGCTCAACACTCGTCCATGACAAAAAAAGTTTGTTCTTGACCTGCACAAACAGAGATCAACGTCTCTTATGTTGGAGCTTCCTAAATTTAGTACCCTTAGTACTAGTACTTAAAAACTGTTTAGCTCTACTTTTAAGACATGTCAAGCCCCCCCCCACCCACAACCCACCCACCAGAGGGGGTGTCGATGAAGGATTTCAGTTTCCAGGAGTTCAACTTTTTTAAAACATCAACAAGTCAGATTTGTACTTTGCTCTGGGGACAACAGAGGTTTCTTACTTGTAACCACATCACCCAGATGTAAAATATCAAAATAAAATATTTTAAAAGTCAAAAAAAAAAAAAAATCTTCCTTTGCTCACAGCGCTGTTGTCCATCATCAGCTGTCTCCATCTTCCAGGATGGGCAGGAAGGGCAGGTCGGTGTTACCCAGGTAAGTTCTCCCACGGTGCTGGAAGACGTCGCTGATGGCCCACGTCAGACGGCCCTCTGGGTCGTGAAGTGTTCCCACGAGCTGACCATCTAATCCCAGCTCCAGGACCAGAGCGTAGCGTGGCAGCAGCAGGTTGTACCAGTTCAGAGGAACCACCTACGAACACAAAAGACGACAGATGCTCAGACAGGGACACAGAAGACCAACCAGCCAGTATTTCCTGATCACAACTACTCTAGCGTCCTGTGACGAGGCCCCAGATCATCATGTAGAGCTGTAATTTAACTCGTATACGCTCTCGGTTGATCGCTGTGGGGCACAAATACGACATATTTGACGTGGCCCTTCGCTGCACGTCTTTCCCCACTTTCCCTGCGCTTTCCACAAATGACCACTAGTGCCACGAAAATCTTAAAAAAGGTCTTGTAAAGACATTTTGGTATTTATTTGGCTGTTGGGAAAGACAAAAATCAGTCAGGACAGTAAGCAGGAATGTGACAAAGGCCAAGATTCCAAGCTGGGACAACGAGAACTGCCAGCCTCAGTGTGTGTGGCACTCGCTTGACACCCCTTTCTGCAAATTTCTTAATAGTGATGGTAAAATGTTGCTTTCAAAACCTCTGAAGTGGCTTCTGACATACTAGAACTGAAGCCTCCCAGATGCAGAATTACTTTAAAAACCCTCCAACTATTCCCGTAAAGCACTCCCTCCAGTACATATCCGACTTTGTGTTTCTGTGTTAAGCAGACTGATCTTGTAACATAGAAATAACCATAACACTACCTGGTCATTTGAATCATCTTCAGTGATACGAGTGCAGTGATGGTGAGAACACTCACCTTGGCCAGGAAGCGCTTGACAGCTGGATATGGAGCAATCATGTCCAGGAAAGGAGGCAGGAACCTCCGAAAGCGAGGTGTTGTTATGCCAACCAGGAATGTTCTGTGGTCGCTGAGGCGGATGTTGTCGGGGTAACCGATCATATTGTCCATGACGACCTCCTTGTCGCCAGCCTTTGGGCCCTTCAGCCAGTACCTGAGAGGAGACAACCTTGTAGTGTGTTTGTGGCTCATGTTGGAGGACTGAAGCTTTAGTTCACATCAGTTTCCAGAAAATGAGTGCAGGTTGATGTAAATGTCCTTCAATATGTGAGTGCGTACCTCAATATCCGCCCAATGCTGGTCTCGGCCAGCAGCAAGAAGTGCTCATCAGGTGACAGGGCAATGCCGTTGGGCATGTAGAGGGAGTCCAGCAGCACTGTCACCTTTCCTGTCCGAGGATCGTAGGAGAGCAGACGGCCGAGGCTGTTCAGCTCGATCACCTGCAACAGGTAGGCTTTATTAGTTTTAATCGGCTGGGACGTCTTCGACACCACTGTGAGGTCTGCCATCTATTGATTATCCTGAGACATTTGGGAAACGCAAACAAAAATGAAGTTCTATTCCCACTGGTAACAAAAATAAAAAAATTAAAAATCCTACAGCACAACTGTCAAACGGGACTCGTTTTCTTTTCATTGCTGAGGTTAGGTTTCCAGGCAACTTGTGCCCGTTACAAAGACGCATCACTCTCATCCACTGAACACCAATCCAACCACAGACGTAGCATCGGGGCCGAGAGGAGCTGGGCCACCGCTCGACGCAAATGACCTAAACATCCGGTGAACGTCGTCCCCCGGTCAGCACATTACCAACAACACACGTAAAAACCATGCGTGACAAGGTTTTTTTGTTTAATCTAGTTGTTTCAAATTTCATAATTCACATTAAAAAAAAAAGTGTGTTTTTATAAACTAACCCCAAACTTGCTGGATTGATACTACTACCTTTTTTAAGTCTATTACATGTCCACTAGTGTAGTCAAAAGTGAATGAAACTAACAAATTCCTGTTCAGATTAAACAAAACGGTTGGCACATCCTCATTATCAGGTTCCTGGTTTATTAATAGTCTCATCAGAAGGAACCTTTGATCAAATCTAAACTCTTCCCTTTCAGATGTCTGATTTCCATGCCGGCAGTATTTTACATTTTCAAACCTTTCCTGCTCAAACCGGCGAGAGGTTAATTTATTCTGAAGTTCATCCTGGAGCCCCACCAGCACTGCTGAATGGACTCTTTCTAGTGGGTATGAAGAACAGGCCTGAGAGTCCTCTCGTGTGTTTTGAAAGGTGTTGTTGCTAAGCAACGCTGGGGGAAAAAAAGAAACGCCTCAATGAAACCTGCTTGCATCAGCCTTCTATTAGAAGAGCTGAGTCACACAAACCACCTCACTCAACTTCTTCTAGAAGCTCCCTCGCCTTTGAATTCCTTCAACCCGGAGGTAATTAACTCATCTGACCTCACCTCCAGTCTGACATGCCTGCGCCCCCAGCGACTGGACGAGTCGGTGAAATAGATCATCCCAGTTTGAGAGGAAATCTCGAGGCCATTTAGAAAGGCAAAGGGGACCCCATCAGCACCTGAGGGCAGCGGACAGAACCGGGTGAAGGATCATCTCCAAAGTAGCACCGAGTTAACTTGATTTAGTAATGAAAATGCCGTACCCTCTGAACTGGCTACTAGTAAGGTCTTTTCTCCTGTTCTAGGGTCGACGCTGTAAAGCCCCAAGTACGAGTCGGCTACAATCAGCTGACCGCGGCGGTCCATACGAACGCCATGAGGACGGCCGCACACAGGCTCATAGTCAGTGCTGCTGCCTGAAAACACACAAAACATCAGCAGCACCAGGTGTCTAAGTGACTGCAGACTTACAAACTTAACTATAATCACAATTATTTATAAAAATCGTGATTAAAAATAAAAAAAAACATTTGTTTTTCTGTTCGTTTTATATTCTTGCATTTTTATGCCATGTTTACTGCCTCTTTTCTGTCGTCTCCAACCAGTCGAGGCAGGCGGCTGCACTCCCATCCTCCTTCAGAGTCTGGTTCTGGTGGTTTTCAGACCTGTTCACCAGGTGTTTCACTGTCACCTCGTGCTTGTTCAGGATGAAGAACTGCATGCATCCATCCATCCATCCATCCATCCATCCATCCATCCATCCATCCATCCATCCATCCATCCATCCTTAATCCAATTTAAGTTCACGGGGCTCTGCTGGAGCATCAACTGGTATTACATGAAATTTGACTCAAATTTTGATCATGAACAGGAATAAATTAGATTATGCATGGGTTACAATGAATTTAAATATATTTTGGATTATTTTTAAACTTTCTAAACTTTCAGTGCTCTCTGCTTGAAGTTCTTTGAGCTGACTTTGCTGTGAACTGGTTGGTATACAAGAAAAAATCGTGTCAATGTTTTGTTTTTTTAAATAAAATTGTGGGTCATTTGAAAGATGACTTATTGTGTAAACATTTTTACTATTCATCTTATCACAAAAGGGCCACTAAAACTGGGAAAACACTTCACTTGAAATGTTTTCTTTAGAAAACCTTTTTGTGACGAACGAGCGAAGAAAAACAATACACTTGAACACACTGCAAGAGAAGGACAACTGTCAAGAAAATGTAAACTGAAACTAACAAGAAGTTATTATTAGGTCAGGTAAGTCTCTATAGCGTCAAAATGCAAGCGGCAGACAAACTGTGAAGTGGATTAAAAAAAATTAAAAAAAAAAAAAACTGCACAAGAGGAAACCTGCTGTGGACCCTGAACAAACACAGAAGGAGCTGCAGCCAAAAAATACAAACCACATTGTGGAAGATCCTGTCCCATGTGTGTGATGAGGGCGAGACTGTCATCAGGACCGACTCTCCACAGCTTACCGTCCACCGTTCCCGTGTACACGTTACCTGAAACACACAGAGACACGCAGTTGCTGCAAAGATGTCCACTTCTTGCTCATTTACATACATCCGGTGCATTAAAATCCCTTTAAGTAAATGAATTTTTCATACATACCTAATATTATAGACTATAATTATTGTAAAGTAAATGAATGAATGAATTATGCACTACCAGATTAAATCAAACTACCATCCAGAAACTACTACTACTACTGTCATTTAGCAGACACTTTTTTCCTGTGGTCATTTAGAAATTACACCTCAACATCTGTGTTTTGTACATGAAGTCGGTGATGAAATGCAACCGACCAAACACCTTCAGCCAAACGCCAAAACTGCAGGAGACGCAAAACAAAAATCCCACGCTAGAGTCCGTGTTTAACTTGTCCACTTCGAGGAAAATGTCTAGCCTTACTCACCATTCCTGTCAGCAGTGAAGGATTCTGGTCCGTGTAGTTTCCCTGTAAAGAGCCTACGGCCCCTCTGCAGGCGGGTGTTAACAGCCAGCAGACCCTCGAGGGCTGGAGGGGGGCCCTTCAGACTGAGGGAAGAAGAAATGGTTACCAACACCTGCATTTGAACTGTACAGTAGATTCACATGGAAACTGGGGCAAGTTGGGAAATAATGAATAAAAACAGAAGTGCGTGTGTACACTTACACATGTGGTTTGGGGTCTATGGGAGATTTCAGCAAGTAAACCCCAACAGCCAGAGCCAGGAGAGCCGCCAACAACGACCCCCCTCCCCAACCTGACCAGAAGCAGGAAGAAACCAGCTGTGACACCCACAGAAACTCAGCAATAATTGAGACGTATTATATATATATATATATATATATATATATATATATATATATATATATATATATATATGTATATGAAATATTTTAGTTAATGTTAGTCAATCAGTCAAAACGTCTTGCATGAGGTGGTATTTTACTGGTTAAAAGGTGAAACATGTTTTTTTCTTTCTTTCTTTTTAGGACGTTAATCTACATGTCTGCAAAATTACACTTTTCTTCTAGTTTCTTCTCTGCTGGTGGTCTGCACAAAAACCTAAAAATCTCCAGTAAGTAACTCGGGTCGACGTAGCTGAGCTCTGTGCAACCAGCAGAGTTGTAAAGTTTGATAAAGAGACGCTGAACGAAGCACATGAAAATGATTAATTTAACTGCTGGACGACAGGGAGGCCACTGTGGAGCCCGACAAGCCGACAAACAGGGGACTTACGCGGTCAAAACACGAGACAGCGTAGCGGGGAGAATAAGACTCGGTCAGCCCAGAAGTTTTATAGTTTTGTAGTATTTATTTAGTTCTGGTGGCAGCACTGAGGTAGTCCAATGTTCGGGTCACTCACCTAGTCGTTACCTCAACAGGTGCCATTAACGACGGCGTTATTAAAACACGTTCAAATAAATGTTTCGTCAAATGTCAAACTACAACAGGTTATCTCCTAATAACTCAGAAACGCGCGGAACCCATTGGTTTCCTAACGGCCGCAGAATTCATATTTGTATTTTTGAATTTTTAAACCTTTGCGCAGTTTAAAGGAAAATTACCTCCGCAGACGAAGCGAGTTTTTCTTTATTTTATTTTATTTTTTTTTAAGTTAATAGTTTTCACACTTACATTGCTGTGTCTGAGGTGGGAGTTTCTTTCGCCCGTTGAATCCCACAGTCTGTATGAGGCGTGTTAAAACAATAAAAACTAAAGTGTGAACCGGTGTGAACGGGCTAATCCGGCGCGGACTTTCAAAATAAAAGTAGAGTTGAACTTCGCTTAAACGCATTAAGGACATTTTCCTCTCGTATCTATTTTAGTTGTATTTTATAGTTTTTGTTTTGTTTCGGTGTCGTTATGTTTTCAGTTTATTACTCATGCACATCACTTTGTTTCAGCTGCGTAAAAGTTACAAATTTGTGGTATTTTATAATTACTTTATTGCCTTAATTATACATTTTCCAACCTTTTTCCTGGGTCTCATTTACTCATTTTTTCCCCCAAAAAAGTTTGCACTATATATTGACCTATTGAATTGTCTGTAACATGTTTTGACCTGCACAGCAGAATAACAACAGATCTGCAGAATCTGGGATGTTTCTGAGCTAATTGTAAAAAACAATCAATAAACTTAAGCTCAACTTAAGCCTGATGAAAGCCTGTCCTACATATGTTACCCATCAAACTTCATGGGTTTTATCTTCAGTGAAACTCGTGACAGAGAAGCACAGATCAATAGTCAATGTACATCTTAACAAGGAAATGCCTGAGAGGCCCAAAGTCCTAATAAAGTCTCCATGTTGTCAGACGTGAGCACCAGACCAGATGGTTCATATTCTGATGGGAACACAAGACCAGATACTACACTACAGATACTACACACCCTCCACCCTGCTCTTCTATGGGATGTCTTTTATGAAGTTGGGTGTAGATCTTTGTACTACTCACTTCAGAAGTCCAGCAGATACATAAAATGTGAAATTGAGTAGATTTAAAGCTGGGGAAGCCAGATAATGCTGACCTGATCTGGGTCTGTGATGTCACAGTACCAGGAAAATCTGAACGACTCACTACATTAAAACTCTTCAGATTACGGTGGCCCCAAACAAAGCGACAGGGTTGTGCCATCTTAAAGTTTTTCAGAAGGTGCTCGTTTCAGATAACCAAAAACACTCAAAACAAATTAATTTTCCGTAAGATATCAACTTTCTGCGAAAGTAGTCGATAAAAACAGCTTTTACTCTGAAAGTGTGCTGGCTAGAAAGATGGGGGTGGGGGTTCCCAATTTTTTGTGGGTTATTCGGTTGAGGTCAAACAGGGGACAGGAGGAGGAGTTGCCTGGCAGCCTGGCAGAAGCAACACATGGCTGCATAATAAAAACACCGTAATTTACTTTGACAGCTGTTAATAAAAAGAAGAGGAGGCTGAAGTGCTGCTTGTTTTGACACAACAGCTCGCTTGAAGAGCGGACAAAACGGTCTTGTCTGTTGGCACTTTTCCAGAGATTTCTGAACGTTGTAAACCTTTAGACAGATAACGAAGGTTCATTTGAATATTGTGGGGGGGCTCTTTTAGCTTAAGTCCTCCTGCCAGCGGTCCAGGTTCAAGTCCCGGCCTGCCATCCTTTACCGCGTCTTTGACCACTTTTCCTAAAAAAAAAAAAAAGTAGGCGATTTGTTCATAACTCCAAATTTGTCTCAGTTTTTCTTTTTTGTTTAATAAAATTTTGGAAGATAGTTAAAATGCATGGTAGGGTTTTAGTGGTTTATTTTCTTTTCTTTCCCAAAATTAAAATACACATCTTCAATAAATATTAAAATTCTAAAAAAAAAAAAAAAAAAAAAAAAAAAGATTGATGTTGGAGACTTGAACATATGGCATTTTCAAGATTGAAAAACTATGCAGATAAACTTTATATTTCATGAACTTTGAAATATGTTGACAAAAAAATTTGCATTAAAAGAAAGGGATAAAAAAAAAAAATCAAAACAATTCTTTCAACATTTGATTGTTTTTCTATTAAATAATGGGGCTGAAATGGTTTGTAATTTTTTTTTCTTTAAATTAAAAGGATCTTGTTAAAATTGTACAAACATGTTACTTTTTTTCCCCCAAAAGTAGTCAAACTTACCAATTCATCATAAATAAAAACAAAAAAAAAACAACCTAAAAACACTTGAAAGTCTGTTTTTTGTATTTTAAATGTCACTTTAATAGAAGAGACCTGCCGCACACGGTTAAAGGTCATATTGGTCAACAACTGACAGAAAAAGGTTTAGGTGAGGTGCTGCCCACACAGAGGACATCAGATGAAACTTCTCCACGTTTGACTTCCGTCTGCTGCTGGAGCCCGATGACGTGATGTTTCCCACAGAGTTCAATCGCCTTTGATACTGAGAGATCAGTACAAGCCCGTTTCCAAAAAGCCGTTTGGTGTGGCTCTTTATGCCGGGTTGTCCTTCACAGACGATCCGATTTCTTCCTCTGCCTGCAACCATCTTCTTTACGCCTCTCCACAACATCACTCAGCAGTTTTCACCTTCTTCCACTCCACCGCTACTCTGTTGTGCTGAAGGCCTCACCGGGGTAGTAGACCCACTACGTCCACATTTAAAAACGTTTCCCTGCATCAGTTGTCCCAATTCAGATGACTGGATCGCCACATCAACTTGTCATCAAGGTCTGAACGAGTTAATGACTCATTAATTTGAGCCAGGTGTGTTGGAGCTGGGAAGCATCTTAAACATGCAGGATGGAGAAACACCTCCACATAGCTCAACTAGTGAACAAGTTCACACAACGTCTTGAGAAGATTCTGAGAAGATCCAAATTCTGTTACCTCTAAGTTTTAACAGCAACAACATGATTACGACTGAAGCTTCACAAATTTGATAGTTTATTTGATGTTAAGAAGAAGTACAGAGTGTGACGGCGATGCAGATAAAACAGGGCAAAGAGGGGGAAAGAAAAAAAAAAGAAAGAAAGCCGTCATCTTCCCTGAATTTCAAGTTAAAGTGCCCCAATAAAAGTGATACGACTAGTCTGGTTGGATGTGCCAACAGCTGAAGTTGTCAGATACAGACAAAAAAAAAAAAAACCCACATAGCTTCATTATTTAATAACTGCTCCCACACAGACTTGCGCATCATTACAATATACAGAGGCAACAAAAGGGACAAAATAATTGAATATTTATTCCAACAAGCAACTGAATAACCGTTTTTTTGTTCAAACCATTTCATTTCTGAAATATTCAGTAATTTCAAGGTTTACAAACTTTCATTTTTGAATCCAATTATGAGCAATTTACTTAACGCTTCATTATCCAAATTCTTTCCCATCCAAGTTTTCTAAAAACAAAAAAACAAAAACAAACTCATGTGAGAGATTTTGTTTAAGCACTTCAAATATTTCAATTTAGTATTTCCATAGTATAGTGCACATATTACAAGAAAATAAAAGATAAAATAATAAGTCAGATGGCAATAAATCCTACAATTCATGTAAATGCCAACATTTGCTGTTCAGCCGCTTGTAAGATTCAAATCTTTTAGGCCCTTTTTTGCTTCCATAGAACGAACCCAGTGTTTAAAAGAAATCAGGGTTAAAACCCCCTTTAAATAAAAACTCTAACATTATACATTTTTCCCTTCAGTGAGAAGAGGCCTCTTGTATAATTTTGCTCCAGGCAACACCACAAAAATACCTTTGGTTACTATGCAAGAGTAAAATAAATCTATACAGATAACCATTGCATGTTTGACACAGAAATGAGAATAGTTGCAGCGTCTGTCCACTAGATGGCGACGTCGCACAGCGGTCTTGCAAGCGCCATCAGCGTCACATCATTCGGCGTTTGCAGCACAAAAACGTAAATTTTCAAAAACAATTATCATACATCTAAAGTTCGTTTTGTCCAAATGATTGTCTTAACTCACCTCATAGTCTGCCATTTCAAAAAAAGCCAAAACAAAAGCAGATTTGGCAACAAAGAAAAAGAAACTCTTTGGCGTTAAACTGAGAAATAACAGACACGAGGAAAATGTTGCATATAAAAAGGAGTTAAATCCAACTACACAAAAACCCTTTCAACTTTTGTACTTTTTCCATTTGTTTTTCTAGAATCTCCTCTCCATCTCCGTATTATACTTTCTCACTTTGGTTCCCTCTAATTCCCACCTTTATCCAGCAGAATGAAAAACAACAAAATTATTTTGACTTAAAAAAAAAAAAAGGTCACAGCTACACAACATTAACGTTAAACCAGCAGCACAAACGGCACGACGACGCAGCCGTTTGTACTCCTGCGCCGTCTGCAGGCATCAGCACTTACGGACCTCCTTTCCTTTCAGAAGAGGGTTATAAGAGCGCGAAAATACAAAAACGCAACAAGCAGTTAATCAAAGTTACTTGTGGTTGGAGGAAAACTCATTCAGACATTGTCCTCAACGCCACGGTCACCCCGCTTGTAAGAAAGCTTTTCCCCAAGTCAACAAAAAAGGAAAACAAAACCACAACCTCCCTACTTCTGTTTTGATTCTGTCCAGCTAATGTTTCTCTTCTACTTCCTCTAAAACGCTCCGGCAACTTCCAGAAACCAGTCGCATCTCAGCGCTCGTTCTCTGACCACGTCTGGTCCAAGGTGAGATGTCGCGTCCACACCAACTACATCGGCCTGTTCAGTCCTCGCTTCCCCAAACTGCCCTGCTGGTGTGCAAATACAAACACTCACTTTAGTCCTCATTCTTAAAAAACAGTTTTACACTGCAGCCGAGACTAAAACACTTCCTGCACTCACATGTTTGTTTATTTTAATTCCTTCTATTTAAACCTTTCGTTATTCTCAGTACCCAGTCAAAAGTCTGTTTTCAGTCATTCTTAAACTGAAATCTGACCCTTTTCCGTTCCTTTATCTGCAACTTTTAGTTTCACAACTTACAACTGTGGAGTCTGAAGCTTTCCAAGATTAATGCGAGTTAAACTGCCGATACATATAAAAGTGTATATTATTACATATTTAAAGACCCAAAAAAAAGAAGTTTTGCGATTTTTAGCTCAGCAAGTTCTCAGACGGAGCCAGACGACACTTCCTGACAGCGAGTTAAGATTCCTACAAATGAAATAAAACTAATGTTTCACGTGAACAAAAGTCATTTGTGCTGCTTTAAATCTAGAAAAGACATGACCATATACTGACTTTTACTTTTAAAGCTAGTGTACAGAAAATCATTTTTGGAAATTAGTAACTGCACTTTGTGCTTTTAATTTATAAATTTGAAAATTTAGATTTTTCTGTCAAATTAACTGACGAGTCTGTAAATTATATTAAAAACTGTAAATACTTAAGTGGGAGAAGTTATTTACGAGATGAAAATTTTAAATGGAGGTAAAATTTGAGAAATTCAAAACATTATTGATTATCAATGAGACAAAATAATAAAATAAAATAAAAAAAAACTAGAAATATTCAACTGAGATGATAAGAGCTTTCTGGTTAAAATAAAAACAAATAAAGTGTCAAGTCTAATTTTTGTATTTTGAAAAATGTGTTTTTACTGTAACCACATCAGCCCAGGCTGTGATTCCTTGCAATTTGACTGTTATCAAAAGCCTTAAAGTAATGTAAAAATGTGAACAACATTTTGATTCACTAACAGATTTTAAAACTGGGACCTGGAACATGTACGAACATGCATCTTTGATCTTAACCTCAGTGTTTTCTCGATGCTCGTTTCATCTAGCAGAAGTCTGGATCAACTATTCTCCGCGTCTGTGTCAAAACCCAGATTGTTTCTGCCTCTGTAAAAAACTAAAATAAGACTTTGTTTTTAAAAAAAAAAAAAAAAAAAAAAAAGAAGAAAAAAACCAACATAAAAGCTTCACCCATATAAATTAAGAAAAAAATTATGTACAGACTTTTAAAAACAAACTAATTAAATAAAAGTAATGCAACATGTGGCCTTGAGGGTTTCACAAGCTTGAAGGATGAAAAGTGAGGGAG
Source organism: Xenentodon cancila (assembly GCA_014839995.1). Taxonomy (NCBI): domain Eukaryota; kingdom Metazoa; phylum Chordata; class Actinopteri; order Beloniformes; family Belonidae; genus Xenentodon; species Xenentodon cancila. The sequence continues at coordinate 7,403,432 of CM026219.1, read as the reverse complement.
GCGAAGAGGAAACGAGACAAACTGCATACGCGATGTGACAGCAGGACAGCGTGAGAGAAGAGAGGGATGGACGCAGAACAGCTGAGAGGATGAATGACTATGGCACAGCTGAGTGAATCTTTGGCGTGGGAAGGCAGAAATGCCGTCCAGTTTTCCTTTTGTCGACTTGTCCTTCATGTGGAGCTCCTCTGTCCTCGTATTCCTCCATCTGTTTGCATCATCCTGTTCTCCAGACGTTGAATTCTCTCTTCTCATTCTGCATTCACATCCCTCCTTCCAACAAAATCCACATCATACAACTCCTGTGAGGAGATTTAAAGAAAAAGGAAAAAAAACAATCCTCCTCCAGTGCCTCTAGGGGGCAGTAGTCCTGTTTCACGAAGGTTAAATCCTCTGAGAGGGCAGTCTGACCTCTGTCATCGCCTCTTGCAGTCTCTGCCGGTAGATTTCATAGCGTCGAATTACTGCTTCCCTCTGCTCTTCTTCCTCTTTTTCGAGGATCCGCAGGAAGTTACGCAGCTCGGGGATGGAGAACGCATCCCACTGAGGACAAAAAAAGAGAGAAGAGGTTTCATTTATAAAAATATATTTCTCACAAAAAAGTTCTTACAACTAGAGAGAAGATTAAGAGGTTGCCAGTGAGAGGGCATGGAAGTGGAAGAAGGAAGCGGCATAAACGAAGGTGAGGAGGATGAAGAGGCAGAGGAAAGAGGAAGATCAATGAAAACTGAAGGAGAGAAAGAGAAAGAAGTAAAAGAAACCACGAAAGAAATAAGGAAGGAGGAGGAGAGATCCTTAGAAATGCAGTGGAAAAAAAAGAAAATAAAGTAAAAAAAAACAAAACAAATTGTCTGAAATGTTTAACAACAACAACAACAACAACAAAAAAGACATTTCCAGAAATGCATGAATAAAAGTGAAAGGTTTGTGTTACCATGACTTCGCCAGTCTGCTGTTCTCTCAGAACGAAGCTGAGCGTGTCGAGGTCTGGGCCCGCCACCAGACGAAGAAACAGCGGCTGCTCGCCATCCGCCAGCTTACACACATACACTGAAACGCACACAAAACACAAGCAGAGTCACCGATTCCGTTTTCACATGTCATCCCATCAAACCACGTTCATGTAGAGAGATCTGGTGGAGGACGGAAGCTGGGTGTGCCACGTTAACAACCAGCAATTTAGCGAGGGAGGCGCAGTTGAGACTCTGTGGTGTATTTACATCTGAGCCCAGCTGGTTCGGACTTTTTGAAGGCCGACAGATATGAATTTAAGGCTACTAGAAGTAATAACGCAACCCGTCAGATTTTACAAATCTGCAACAACCAACTCCACGTCTTCGTCTGTGGCTCTTTTCACTGTCTTTTTTGCAGTATTACACCTCTCACTTACAACAATGTGGGCTGGGTGGGGAGGAAGACGAGGAGGCTGCGATGTCGCACAGCGTTGAAAATGTGTTGGTTTTCTGCATAATATCCCCCCATTGAACTAGAAACCTGTTAAAACCCGGAACATATTGTTTTGAGATAATCAAACTGACCAAACGGTCTACATGTAGTTCGGTCCCGACACTCGTCAGACGTCGTTTTGGCTCAATCCCAAACGCTTCATTTTGCTCATGAAAAGCCAAACAAGCTCCTTAACCGTCCGCATACATCTGCTGTCAGACTTCTGTCTAGACGGCGTCTTTTATTAGCAGCCTGAGATTCGACGCATGTCTCCAAGCAGTTAATGAGAACCAAACCAGGAGGGGGACCAAAAAAAAAAAAAAAAGGTCCACAAATGTTCATGTATGAAATGTGTCGCACTTTAAAACCAACCTGGAGTTTCTCATTTAAAGGTGAAATTATGTTTGCGAGCGTCTAAAAGAGCGTCTCCACCCTGCCTGGAGCTGTTAAACCGACTGAAAGATAATACGATAACCCTGCAACAGCTGCTCATTCACACCACACCAAGTGCGTTCTTGGGTCTCCCTGGTGAGCCGCTGTCGTGGGGAGAGCCCAGTGGCATCTGGCGAGGGCGAGGCCTCCACCACGCAAACACACAGAGGTCGTCACTGCTACGGTATGTTGGCGCCAAGACATCTGATAGCGAGCGCGGCATGAGTGGCATGAACCTCCGTCTGCATGAGTGTCACTTCTACAGTTTCTCACAAACACACTCGGCGTCTTACCCTGCTCCTCCCTGCGGTAGCGTTTGTACAGGGCGTACTTGGCTGGGTTGTCTGCGACGGTGAACTTGTTCAGCAGGGCGACGATCACCTGAACACACAAACACAGAGACCATGAACGTGTTGCCCGTTTGGGCTTTTACAGAAACTGGATGAATAGAAATGCAAAGCGGATTTAACAGTTTGTTTTTTTTAATAAGGATCATCTAAAAAGGCCAAACTTGGCTTTTGTTTGCTGGAACATCTCCAGCTACTTGAACTTTTTGTCACCTTTTTTCCCCAAATGGGCACAATTAATTTCATTAGTTTAGAAAAGAAGTTTACACGTCCATTTGTATACATTTTAATATCTTTGTCTTTTCTGTGGAAATGTTTTCTTCACAGTTCATACAACCATCCGTTGCTCTTTCTGCAGGAGGGGTTCACTTCATGAAAGCTTCACCTTCACCCCTGACGTCACCAGGTCATAATTAAGTTTTTCAGGAGCCGGGGAGAGTGTGTGGGCTCCCCACCTGTCTGACTGTGTTATTGGAGCTGATGTGGAGGGTGTTGACGACTCCTCGGGGCAGATAGAAGGCCTCCCCCGTCGCAGATCCTCTCTGACCCCCCTTCATGGTCACCGGTCTTCTTAAATCCATCTGGACTTTGATGAACCCCGTGTAGACGCCGGAGGGACCCTGGGGAGAGGCAGTTACATCATCATAATCACAATTTGTGCCTTTGATAATTCATTTTTACCCATTTAATAGGAAAACAGTGTTCATTTGTGAGTGATAAAAGATATACAGATTACAACTTTAAATTCCACAACTTGTAATATAATCTGGCTAATTTAAAATTAATGACAAAAAGAAAAAGACAGCAGAGGATAGTGCTGCGATCTCCAAACTCGTGCAAGCCGTCTCAAATGTCACATACTTTAATGTCTACCTCCTTGGGAAGAATTAAAATAAAAAAAACAAACACACATGGTAGGGAGAGAGTGTGGGGCTTTCTTCAGTTAATTGCATTGATTTATTTACTGGTGCATTTAAGGATGTGCTTATGCGTGGGTAAGAGGGGTGGGGAAATGGATTTCTCTGCACCTGATACGTTAGTCAATGGTCACAGACATTTAAGTCAAATCTTGTCACCAGCCAAGCAATCGGAGCGAGCCAGGTACATTTCTCGTATCACTTTGAGTACTCTATGGCGACATGCATCACTCGAAGCGACTTCAAAGTTTCTATCAGCACAGTTTAATAGATAACAGTAGGTGGTGCATGATCCCACCACGCGAGACCAGTTCAGCCAGTGCATCCTGCAGGACAGATGGCCCCAGACGGAGGAAGAGCATTTTAATCTTATTACTCCACATGGGGCCAGTAGGAGTGCGTGTGTGTGTGTGTGTCTGTCTCTCTCGCACACACCCACACACTCCTACAAACATGTATTTGGACCATCACAGATGAAATGATACCGACAAAGACCAAAAGACTTAAAAATAAAAAGCTCAGACGACAAAGACGAGCTTCACATCTGATTCCATCAGTTCAGATGTCTGCAAATGATTTGTTTATTAACTGATGAGCAGACGAAATAAAATATTCCTCTAAGCTGCAGGTGAGCAAAAATAATAAATATTCAATGTAAGGAGCGTCTAAGCAGAGATTTCTTACTTGTACTATCCAGCCATTTTCTTCATCTACTTTAAAACCCAAAAGTTTTTCCCCTTTTGGAAAATACTTCAAAACTACGGAGCCCTCTAGGGGACACAGTGGAGAAACAAAACACAATAAGGGAACTTTTGCAATATATTCGAAAGAACGCGAAACTTTTGCAAAGGTTTCCGAGTCAGACACAAACTTGGATTTGATTTTCTGCCACAACAATGGAAGAAGGCACATCTGCATCGGCATGCAGGCAATTTTAGACAGTCACAAGAACGCATTTCCGGGAGATATTACAAGTAACCCCCCACCCCACCACGGCGGGCAATGTGCAGCGAGCGCAACAGCGCAGCAAGACTGTTTTTGCATTTTTGAATACTCCATCACGCCTGCTTGCACATTTGTGCGCGCTCTTGGCTACTCGATCTAGATTCCGGGAGAGTTTATTCCCGACATGCGGCGTCAGGGAGCCGTGATCTAAATGCGGGAGACTCCCCGAACTTCCGGGAAACTTGGGATGTCTCCAATTAATTGATTTTCATTTTCACCATGGCCTCAAATAAAAAAAAAAAAAAGACATGTCAGTGCTTGAGGTTAGACACGGAGTTCATACTTCAGAGGCGCATCTCAAGCAGATTCTCCATCATCAGGGGGCTTGCTCATCGGAAGGGCTTTTCAAGTGTATCCGGCTCACGTTCAAAACAGGCAGCGATGCGCAAAAGGTGTTTGGGACAAAATGATGATATCTTCCAAAAGTTTCTTTACTTTTGTATTTCTCTACCATGTCCCCTAAAAAGCTCTGTACAAAACTAAAATATAGACAGTGGAAAAATATATTCTAATGTTGGTAATTACAAATCTACCTTATGTATTTGTTTTGGGGGTTTTTTTGCCTTGAAGTTTCCAGGTTCTCACGTGAATTTTCCCTTAGAATCCAACTGAAGTGATGACATTGACAAAAATAAATAAATAAAAAAAAAAATTACAAGATGCTTTCATTTTCCTGCTCTGCAAAGCCTCTGCATCCCCCTTGCAGCACTCCCTCTTATCCTTAAACACATCTCTCATGCTGCCAAGGAAAACACAGCGGGGGAGAACAATAGCAGGAATGACATCACATCGCTCTGATGCGAGCACTCAGGAATGCTGGGAGCAGGAGGGAGGCAGAGCTGAAACATCAGCACACCTCAGATTTGAAGTTTGCCTCGTTTCTGTGATTGTGGCAGTCTCGTCTTTTGTGTGTGTGTGTGTGTGTGTGTGTGTGTGTGTGTGTGTAATGGGAGTACGTTAAAGAAATACAATGCCTAGAGTAGCTAGTTTAGTTGGTGAGAATCAAACCAATGACCCGTTCTGTGGGCCCAAACTCACCAGCGTCATTTTAAAGTGGTCTTTGGTCAGCGAGTTGTACCTCTCGATCCTCTGCTTGATTTCCTCCCTGCTGAGCTCTGTCCGCAACTCTCTCTCCTTCTCCACATCCTTCAACAAGAGAAAAACATAAGTCACAAGCAGAAAAACAAAAAAAACAAAAAACAAAATGACACAAAAAGGTCTAGTTTGGATGGATGTAATGATCCATGTTTTTAAAAAGTTTACTATAAAATCATGCCTTTGTACGAGTCTTTCAGGCCCAGCCTCCAGCCCATGAAAACTTTTTTTTTTTTTTGTTTTTGGATGTAGAGAAGCCTAAATATAAATCTCCAGTTACTGAAGCAGCCAGTCTGACAGAAAATACCATTTCAAAAGCTCTCAAATATACAACAATGAAACAAAAAACATGAAACCACAAACCATTTTCATGTAGTATAAAGTGGCTGATAATATCTAATTCAGATAAAAACCATAAACTTGGCCCAGAGGAAGCAGACCAGCATCCCACACACACACGTACGTACACACACTATACAATAGAGAGCAGTTTCCTGGTGTTCTTTGCTTGTGGTCCAACCTGCTCCCGTGATCAGAACTTCTGAGATCACATTTTTGTCCATTTGCACCGAGAGTGAAATGCAACAAAGAATAGACACTTGCTCCTACAGAGATAAGAGTTTCCCTTAAAAAAAATAAATAAATAAAAGAAAGAAACAAAAACGCTTAAAATGTGTAAAGAAGGCTGACTGCTGGAGGGTCAGCACATGACAAAAATAACTTTTTATAAAAATCAGTCTCATGCTTGGAGGCTGGTTGCTACTTTTAGTTGAGAAGCTCCTGCAGGAGAACTCGCAAGTCCACGAGAATCCCATTTGAAACAAGTGTAGGGAAAAAAAAGTGCAAAGTCTTCAGTTTGAAGGACATGTGGACGTGAAGAGGGTGCATAACTGATTTAAAAAGCTTGTGACGCTTGCGCGAAGCGAGGACCAGCAGTCGGCTGGTGGCTGTGTATAATTACCGGTAGAGAGAAGATCAGAGGGTCGAAACTGAGGTCAGCTGGTTGGAAACGTTTTAGACAAAGATGAAAACAAACACAAGCGTGTGTGTGGGACAGAGACAAAACACCTGCAAACCTGCTTTAATATAAATTAGAACCAGAGACTCGTATGAACGCGCTGCGGTTGAAGTACTGACCCGTTCAAACCCGGCGTCATTTTACGAAAACACACAAGTATAATTCAGGTCATGTGAAATGGTCGAGATGTTACACAAGCAGTTGAAGTGCGGTCCACCGACGCCAGAGCAATAAAAGTTATCAGGCAATCAAAATCACCAGAGGGAGATAAAATGTGTCCTTAACTCCCAATAATACACATTTCTGCACAAAACTGTACATTTTTAGTAGTCGTCTCGCCCACAGCAGAGCTGAGATTATTACTTGCAAGAATTGAGAGTTGATTTAATGATTCATTACCCCATTTACCATCACATCAACAGATTAATGAAATAATGAAAAAGGGTGACAAATTTAAAAGCTCTAACTCAAGTTTTAGATTTAATTTGCTTGTGCAGAGACGCCTGCTGCATGATTTTCTAGGAAAAGACAATGCTGCGTCTAATCTAAGATCATTGAAAAGAAAAAAACTGAATGACTTTAGGAGAGATGTTCTGATACCCGAGAGCCCACTATCAGCTGACACAGTTTACTGATCTCATACTTGCATTTGCTTAATTTGATGCAAAAAAAGATAAACTTTCTCTTAAAATGAACGTCAGGTAAACAATAACTATTAAATACATCCAGAAATTAAAAACGGAAGCCACAAAGGCATGTATATTTCGATATTTTGACACGTTTGGGGTCCAAATGTCCGCACTTATTTTGGTTGACATTTAGGATCAGTTAGTCTCATATTGTTTGGAGAAAGCAGTTTCTGTTTCATGTTTCTGACCATAGAAACTGTAGTGCACATCCAGATGTTCAATGAAGCAGCAAAAGCCAACATTTTCAGTTTTTGGCTTTATTTAGGGAACTCCAGCGTTTTCTGCTGCAGTTCGTCCACCTTTCCCTTTGTTTTGATAAACTGGTTCTTTTTCACTCGATTGCTCCTTAAACACTTAAGAGTTTGCTTTTGTGTGCAACATTCAAGCCACTGCTGGCAAACCCCAGCCTTGCACAATAACCTCGGCATGTGGGATATTTCATCTTAAAACACCATATTACCAACATCAATAACTGCTTGCTGTAGCCAACAACTCACAAGATGCCGTTTCTCCACCTGCTGAGATGGAGCGCAGAAATAAATGCCTGATTTTTAGCAGTATCAGCAGATATTTCTCCTACTTCTTCATGTTCGCCGCACTACAGATTGATATAGGAGATCATTTCTGTCCACAGCTACAACCTCCTACACAGACTCTTCAAAGTAATTTTATAATGCCGACATACCGAATTTATACTGTGACAATATAATTTCCTTCTTAGGGATTAATAAAGCATTATTTAAATTAAACACAATGCAAACAACGCAACAATCAGTCTCTCAACTTCCCCCCTGTTTTCTGTGCTTACATGGGCATAGAGCTGCTCCCTTCTGCATCTATTAAAAACCACACACACACATGCACACACACACACACACACACACCCAAGAGTCCAGGGAGGCTTCGAAGGCACGAACACCCTTATATGGATAACACACAATGTTCAAGGATCAGACAAGGTGCCAATACTGCAAGTGCAGGCACAACACACACAGCGTGTGAGGTACTAACACTTCAATGTGTTCAGTTCATTTACACCAGCCAACCAAAAAACTACAAATCCCCCATTTTAAACCTTCCCTTATTGACTAAATCATCAAAATATATGTTTGGATTCAAACCCCTCAAATATGAAGATTTGCTGCATTTCTGCATTGAATTTCTGTATTACCTAATGTCACCATTACAAAGAAAGTGAGTTTAAGATGCCAATTTAAACCCTCGGAAGATGTGAAAGGGACGTCATCTTCCAGTTAGGCGAGTTTCCGCTAGCGGCAGTTCAGGGTCGCATCGTTGACGTGTCTCCATTACCAGGAATGGTCCTGCAAGAGTGACCGTCAGGAACCTTTACGGGGCAAAAAACATTCCCGTAGTAGAGAGATACTTAACAAGCCAAAACAAAAACAAACAACTATTGGCCAATGGGAACCTCCTGGTGGAGGGGTCTCAGCCGGTTGGGATTTCTAAATTATGTTCAGAACTCTCATCTCTCGCATTAACATGAACCACAGATTGAGACTACAAGAAAAAAAAAAACAAAACAAAAAAAACTGATCATCTTTCATCTTCTCTCATGCTGCTGACCGTTTGCCAACAGCAAAAGGTGTGCGTTACCGCCACCTCGTGGTCGGCTGTGTTATTTGTTCAGTCAACGGTTCTTGTGCGGCACTACAGTGTAACAGAAACACACTGGCTGAAGAGGCTGTGGAGACAGTCGGCCCCGTTCCTTTATGCCAGGTATGCCCCGAATCCCTGCTATGGAATCGCACCTGTAATTACCCGTCCATACAGCCAGAAAGCCGATTCTTCTTAAAATTAGACATTTTCAGTCTGATTTCATCACAGCCCCTTGCATCCGTCAGAAAAATGTGCCCGTCCTCTACTAGGTTACATTTAGGCATGTCAGCTTCTTGGTTAGATTTAGGCAAAGATCATCATTAGGTCTATAACATTACATAATGTCCCTCCAGCACTACAGATAATGTTATCTCAAAACGGCAACACTGAGGCCTAATCAGTTTGGGACACAGTCAGATTGAAAACAAGCTGCATTAATATCTCGGGGGAATTTCTTTGAATATGGTTTCATTATGATGCAAATTTGATCGGCAAAACACTTCTGAGCAGGAATTATATAACTAACGTATATATAAACATATAACTATCAAATAATTGTATTTTTACAGAGTCAAAGTAGCTTATGAAGGTTAATTTACACATCTATATACTGGCAGATTACCAACCTAAAAAAAAAAAAAAAAAAAAAAAAAAAAAAAAAACCAAGGGCGGGGGGGGGGGTGTTACTCACTGAAGTTGTGTAAGGGTTTTTCCTACCCGTCGTCATCTCTTAACACCTTGATACCACCATGGTTACCTGTCTTGACTGACTGTTAATCTGACAGCCAAACACTGACTCATCAGGATTAGAAGAGGACACAGAGGATATTAGTCAGTCACATGCCATCCAACAGAAACAAAATCATGACAAGACAAATCTCAAGCTTACACAGCACTTGATTTAGTTCTAAATATTTCTGTAAAGCTGCATCGTGACATTTAGTCTGACCTGACAGGGTTTTATTTTTCTTTCCACAATTAATCAAGACTAAGCATCTGCCAGGTCAGACGAGTTAAATCTTAACACCAGGAAGAGACAGGTAAAGGAGATTATCAGTCATCTCGGCAACCAGATATAGAGATTGTTTGGGTTTGGTTGCATGTCATGATGAGGAGCAGGTATTCTAAAGCTGACGTCTCGACTAATTAATTCCCTGATAAGCGTGCTTTTTAAACTAGTACAAGCAGAGAATGACATGATTAAACGTGCAGGGGTTTGTGGGGAGGAGAGTTAAAGGGAACTGGGAGGGTGAGAGTGACCAAACAAATCAGAAGCAGCAGAGCAGGAAGGAGCTACGGCCTCATACACGATGAGGTCACGATCTTTTTAAAGAGCACAGCATCCTCCCACTGAAGCTGCAACATCAACTAAACTAAAGGAACAGCGGCTCTCAGAAATCGCGATTGTGTTTTTAAACAATCTAAAGAACATTATAAAAGCCTCTGTTTCCCACTTGGCTTTCAATCAAAATTACCTTCTCATCTCTTCACCACATTATCCCACCAGTTTGCCTCCTCAGCACACACACACACAAACTTTACTACACATGACGAACACTGATGAAGAGGCCAGGACTGTACACTACTGTCAATGACAGACAAGGGTCATGCAACATGAATCATTAACCAGCTGGCTGCTGCAAGTTCTTCCAGCTATAAATGACGTCCTGTAAATAAACAAAGATCAATTGCATTGGGCCCACACTACATTTGTGAGGGTTGTTTTTTCCAAAAATGTAAGTCCTTTCTCAATTTAGTTAGTAGTTGAGATACAATAAGTGTCTTTAAAATGACATCTTTGTTGCAGCTTGGTCACGAAAGGTTAAATGTAACAGTTTTCAGCATTCCCAGTAGTAAGAGTATAAAAACTGAAGCTCAACTGGGACCAGCTCCCCAAAAAGGAGGAGTACTAAAACGCTCTTGAGCTTCAGGACAAATAGTACAGCTGTCAGGATTTATCTAACAAATTAATTTTACCCGTCCACTAATGACGGCCAAGCTGCCACCATCATTTACTGATGTTTGACTTGAGTGCGTTTACATTTTGCTCCCCAGTCATGGATGAACTTTGAGTAAAATGTTTTTTGTATTTCAGACTGTAACATGATGAAAAACTTGCAAACACAACATCATGCAACTTTGCTTTCAAAAAAGTAGGTGTGTCGGCAGCGTCTGGGCTTCGGTTCTGCTGAGTGTTGCCAACATCAACATGCAGATGACCTCAACCTCATCGACCTCATCTCTGTCAGGAAACACTTGTAAACTTCACAAGAAATAAAAAAACCCGGCAGTAATTAATTCAGGAGACAGTCAGAGGTTGTTTAAAACTGGTCTAATTTGAGTTTTGAAATAATTCAGACGAGTCAGTTAAACTTTAGCAGAAGTCAGATGATCTTCTTCCATCTAAGATGATAGAAAGCAGATTATTTTAATACGGCTGAAAGATGCATTATAATGTTCATCATTACAGTGGACATGGTGTAGTGGGTGGAACAGGGTGATCTCCAGCCCCGTCATGTGCCCGTGTCCCTCAGGTGGAGACTGAACCCCAGATCGTCTATGCTGCCCAGGCCACTCGTAGTGGCGGTCCAAAGCTCAGATAAACACAAAAAGGTTGCGTCAGGGAAGTTACCAACCGCCTCTCCCTACTCACTTATGCAGCTGATTATACGCGTTAGTGATGGAAATCACAACCACATGACATTAAAAGCAAAAACGGGGCAAAACAGCAGAAGAGAGCTTTCATTTTTAGCTGCTAAACAAAGCAAACCTTTAATTCAATGAATGGAGATGTCTGGAGGTAAATAATATAATCCTGAACAAATGAGTCACTAGTCTGCTTGTGTGTACTTTTACTGAACTAAAAAGACTACACGTGCTCACAAGTAACCAGTGTTTTTTTTCCCCTCCTTGCATATGACCATGCAGGAACACGTTATCAACAGAAATGCACAAACTGTCTTTTCCAAGGTGACGTTGGCTGATGATTAAGAAACATTAATGGGAAATATGTTTCACCATTTAATGATGGCTCATGTGCCTGTATCTTGTTGCCTCACACAATTAAAATAAATAAATAAATAAATAAATAATTAAAAAACAGACCAGAAGTACTGGGTTTGATTCAAGGTCAAAAGAGTAGTCACGTATCTTCATCTTTCACTAAGAACTAGAAGAACTCTGTTATGACACCAGTTTCCAGGCAACAATGGACAGAGCAGAAGACAGAGAGAGCTTTAAAAATAAACTTAACGAGAGAGATAAAGAGGAGGAGGAGGGCGATGATATCAGGCCTCGTCTTCATTTTCAAGTCATTGTCTTCTTGCCCTTTGCCTCCACGTTTAATGGTTTTGTCAGAGACGTGGGACTTTCCTTCTTAACCTTAAAACCACACACACACACACACACACACACACACACACACACACACACACACACACACACCTGCAGCATTCCCGGCTTTGTTTAGCGCTGTCACGCTCGTCTGGTGTCCTCCGTCTGTAAATACATGACATCACTGTGGAAGTGTACGTGTGCCATGCTCGTCTGGGACAACTACATCTTAAAACACTGCGCTGTGTGTGTGAGCGCTGTGGGTGCTACAGGCAGACTAAACACAGTCATTTACTTCAGCCAACTGTGTCTAACATGTATTTTCAAGGAGAAATACATTTCGTCATTTCAATCATTTATACTGCAACCATATGATTTCCCTGTGGCACCAAATCACACTTGTTTCCTTTAACTACTTTTTTTTCCTAACTGAGAACATTCCCAGATATTCCAACAACATCCTACTCAAACCCAAGTTTATTTTTCCTGAAAACCCATTCTTGAGAAAGCAGATTTCATAAAAATTTGGATCATCTTTCTTTGATTCTTCCTCGATTAAAAGTTATTTTCTGTGTTGTTTTCAACCGCCCTGCCTTCCACACCCGCTCCACGGGACTTCCTGTCGAGTCCGCGGGGGGAAGTCGTGATCAGCCACACCTTTCCTCTCGGCATTCCCACATTAATGGGTGCACATATTCCTGTGTTGCATAAGAGAAATGTACCGTAATGCGCTCACACCTTTCCTTTGTTACACGCCTTCCTCAATTAAACAAAAACTCACTCAAACACAGACTTAAACATTGAGAACAAAGAGAAGAGGAAACAAGCACATCTGCATGCCTGTAGTTTTATTGTAGGACTATATTAGCATCCTAAATAACTAGTTTTGCAGCCAAATTATACTTTTTATGACCACTGGCTACTATTATTTCAAACCTGGTTCCAACCGTTTATAGGGTTTTAAGCAATCCGTGTTATGAAATTGCAAAAACTTTTGTTATTCTTAAAAAACATTATTTAAGCCCAAAGAAAACCAAGACTACTCAAAAGATATATAGATATCATTGTCATTTTCAATACAAGCATAAAAACATCACATTCAAGACTGACAGACTTTGCCAAGAACATAACTGAAACAATGAAAGATGCTGACTCATAACACGTTTACGATACACAAACTAGAGCCTGGGCAACGTGTCAAAAGCAGAGATTGTCAAGGCTTTGACAGTAATAACTAACTTTCTTTTTCTTCCCAAATACATTTGTAAATCTAAAACACACAGCGGGAAGTATGGGGGGGCAATTTAGTCAGCACGTAGCTTGATTAAGAAGAAAAACACCACAAATGAAACTGTGAAGAAGGGAGGGGCTTAAAATGAGCCCTGGATGGCGGATGCTTTGCTGCTTTACCCATAAGGCTCCATGTCTTCTGAACATGAACAATTTTGCGTGCATTCGCATCGCTCCCCCAGTATGTAGCATAGAGGCATGCACTTCAAAATTTCCGCTGCATCCGTGTTTCAACTTTGCTATTTTGATGTAACGAATCATGCAGAGTGCTGTCATTTGCATAAAAGGTGAGCCACTTTCAATTTTTTGATCCCCTGCCCCAATGCTCTGCCTTGTCAAGATTCTTTAATAGGCAATGAGTACGCCCTTTGCTTTCTATAGCAAATGAATGGGCTTTGTGCAAGCCACATGTCACGTGTAATGCACATGTCAGCTTTTCTGTTCATTCACTATGAATGAGACAATGTCAAACGCATTGCTGAACTTTGGGTACGTCACAGATCACAGCTAAAGCCAGCCAATGATGTCGCACCTGGGGGAATGATAGTTTCAAAGACTGTTAGAAATGTATGTTTTTGCAATGAAAAATGGTTGAAAAGGTACGGAGAAAGCCAACAGGATCTTGTAAGAGTATATAACTAAACATCTTTGTCAAATCATCCAGTTCAGAACAAACTTCAAAACAAACAGAGCAACTGTTTAAAAGAACAGAAAACAAAAAGATAAAATAATAAATTCTGCTTTTTGTGTTTCAAAACTGACATGTAACAACCCGCAGACAAAACGAGCTGGACCACACAAAGACAAGAGACTGCGTTCACCTCGACGATGTGCACCAAACCCGGACAACACCAACATATAACTGCAGTAGTGTCCACATGTCTCCAGTGTGGTTCGGTGAGTACGGCGTGGAGACGTAAAACATCAGAATACAGCACCCACAGGCCGAGTTCAACTCCAACAAGTAGTCTGAGAGGAGACCGCAACAAGTCTGTTTGGAAAGGCCACCCAGAGATGTTGCTCGCTTCATTACCAACAGAGAGGGGGAAGAACGCTGGAGGTCCAGAAAGAGGAAGAGAAACAAGCACAAGTAAGTAGGGAGGATCAGGAAGCATTACGAAAAAAAAAAAAAAAAATGAAAAAAAGGTTTTAACTTATTTAACATCATGATGAACAAAAACCCAAAAACTTATTTTAATCTGATCGACTATTTGGAAATAAATGGGAAGCCGTTATCGTCCTGCCACAATGATCACTGACAGAAGCTACAATCAGCTAGAGAAACGTTAAAATGTCTGCTACATGCAGGGAAACGGTGGTTGTCCAGAGCTCACACAACCACAAACATACCTACTGTAGCACACAAACACACCGGAGTTCAAGCGGATCCGTTTGTCGCAGGGGTTTGTGCAGGACTCACATTTGTTGACAGTGAAATTGAGCAACAAACCCAAAGAGCCAGAGGGGGTGTGTGTGTGTGTGTGTGTGTGTGTGTGTGTGTGTGGGCAGAGATTTGAAACATTGCATTTCTGACCTTGGAGGAAAACAGTGTAAGAAGGGAGGCATTTTTTAAAATCAACAACAGCTCAGACCGTTTAAGAGTTTAATTCAACAAACCGAGCTGCTTTCATTACCAAATTTAAATCTTTGCTGATTATCCTTCACCATTTATACCAATTTGAAATTTGCAATAAAAAAAAAAAAAAGTTTAATTTTTGACTCAAAAATGACTTCAGGGATTTGCCCATCATCCAAAATGATCAGAGTCAGTCACCCTTCAACCGGAACGTCGTTGGATCGATCCCCAGTCCCGTCCTGTGAGACCTGTATACACCGGCCCTGGGTAAAAGTGAACACCATAGTCTCTGTTGTCCAAGCAACTACTGATTATTTTGGCAATTAAATCATGTTTTGTAAAAACAAACAGTTCACTATGAAAGCTACACCAAACCATACGGTTAACCAATTCTCAAAGGAGCTGCAGAATATTATTCCGATACCAACTTAATACTGCAGTTGATGGACTCAATCAAATCATTATCAGTGATGTAAGGTGGGAAACAAAAAATGTACATTATGGTTTGTAAAAACACTAAAAACAATTGTCATTGGACAGAACTTATTGAAAGTTAGAGGGACTTTGGAGTGATGAATCCATCTTCAACATTCATGTTGGAAAAAAGAAAAAACAAGGCTTCAGTCTAGACAGTTCAACTCTGCGGAAATCACAAAAAGACCAATCATATTTTGGACAAGGTCAACCAGTGGCAGCAAAACAAAAACAGCAATAATGAAGGATAACGACGACTGCTTCACAGCAGCCTCACTGAGTCACACGGAGGAACCGGACGAGCCGGTCCCCATCAGTCATCTCTGACAAGTCGTGACAGAAACAGCTGTCTGGCACTCGCTCCTACTGTAAAGTCTGGCAGATGTCTTGTACGTTGTGCAAATGATGCAAAGTGACACTTTCTAAAAATACAGTATGTAGCGTTAAGTTTCTGGAAACATAATAGAAAACAAAAACACACAACATCACATTTAACTTAGTGCAACCACAGTCAGCAGTTCTGTGTACGACAGACTGCATTTCTGTCTCCGCGAGTGTGGTAATGTTTCCGTTTCTGTAAAATTACAACTCCAGCCAGAATCAAGTTTTGGCTTTGTCGACGAAAACAAACCTCATGTAGGTCCAGCTCAGTTTGATTCACACTGAAATAGCTCGGCACACCTTACGAAATGCTGATATTGTGACAAGTGCAGATTTGTTTATTGCAACATCATAAACACAAACAGAAAGAATAACGTCTTCATTTGAATTATTCGTCATGTAAAATCCTCCGTTGTATTAAATCGAGTTAGCTGCATTAGTCTTTTTTCAATATTGTCATCTTTAGCTAAATTTTGCAGAAGTACTGTGACTAAACAGATTTTAAAAGCACAAGATGCCCCTCATTCAAGTCAACATTCTTCATTTCCAGCACTTACGAAGCAGTTTCTGTAGTTTTCTCTCTGATGACAGTCATTTCAAATGCTCATGATAAATCATCGAGAACTTCCCTGGCGATAAGATTTTACGGGGGAGAAGGGAGAAAAAAAAAAAAAAAAAAAGTTATACAACCAATTCCACACCTTTATTTAGCTAATCATTCAATTCCGCATTATTCATATCTCAGTGAAAGAGTCTCAAGTTATATTACGTGTCATATTACCATAACTTGTTTTTGAGATAAAATGGGTACAAAGAGGAAGACAAACGGAGGTGTGTCTGGATGGAGCGTGATGACGGACAAAAGAGGAAACAATACCTGTGGGATGTGCTGCTCTGAGTGTAAGCAAAGATGAATGTGGCATCAGTGTGCATCAGCTACACTGGAAAATCCCTCCTTGAAGAGTATGAATCACCTTCCACACACTCAAACATTAAAGATCAAACTGGCAAAAAAAAAAAAAAAAAAAAAAAAAAAAAAAAAAAAAAAAAAAATGCACCACAAGGACACACAGGGTGATGATACGATAATTTGCTGAACACACAACTCCGAGTCTACATGTTGTCATTACGTGTAAACCATTTACTTCAACAGCAGCGCCGTAGGTTCATTCATGAATTAAAAGACCTTTTAAAGCATTACTGGCTGCTCCTGCAGTCCAACTCATTGCACAATAGTTTGAATGATTCTCCGTCAAATGTTTTGCCCATTTTCATAACTTTCAGCAACAAAATGCAGAAGTGAAAAAAAAGGGAACTATTTACATGGTAAAGTGTCTGAGACTATAGCATAGTAATGTTAAGGAGGCCACAATTAAGAGTTTTCCTCACCGATTGAATCAAGTGCAACTAAAAACCAAACGTGGGTTTTTGCTGCTGGTTTACGTGCATCATTTCTTAATGACACACTACACCAGCTTTGAGCAGTCCTGCTTTAACCTTCATCTGATCTTCACTTGTTAAATTCACTTATGCGACAGAGTACCAAAGAAAGATTTTTTTTTTCTCCTTTTATTTCTCAATGCAGCTTGTCATCACAAATCCCTAATTAACAGAGCACGTTTGAACGCGTTACACTGATGTGGTTTATAGTTGACTGCATTTATTCATAACAAGGGAACGATGAGAAGAAAATCAACATGAAAGTAGAAATCCGACCAGCACTACAAAACTACCGTTAATCTGCAAAATTAACATGTTTGCACAGGAGCAGTGGCACCTGCCGATGTTGAATTTAACCTTTAAGTGAATGGTACCTTTTTATATTTTTATTAGTTTTCTTGTACAAAACAAAAACCTATTTTCCAAAACATACCTTCGCACTTGAATTAGTTCATAACTAAGAGTTTGAGTCTATGTTTAGCTGCGGAGGTGACATCAGTCACATGTTAACCTTCAGTCTTTGGCTCAAACCAAGTGTTGTCCAACCACAAAAAAAAACAAAAAAAAAACAAGTGTCCTTCTGCAGAGCGAGAAAGTAATCATTTAATAAAAAGGTCATTTTTCTAAAGACCCCGACATGTCGGTGGCCACCGCTGAACTCTCGCTTTCTCCTCAACGGAGCAGCAGACTGCTTCAAAGAGTGCTGTGGTTTGGTGATAATGGCAGCCTGCAGATCAGATCTGGTACAAACTGCTCCCAGATGAGTGCCGTGTGACAGAGCAGAGCCTGGTGGCAACAGCAGAGACCAGTGCGCTTCATTACTTATCATATAAACACAGTGAGGTCTGCTCATTTTACTGCAAGCACAAATAATTACACTGCTTCTGCGTCACGTTGAGTGAATACTTTGGTATCAGCTTGTAGTTCTGAGGGAGAGCTCGGATACCAATCCTCTGACTTCAGCTGTTTATCTGATGATCAGTCACAGGTGACCTTCATCCACTTGTCTTCAAAAATAGCAAGGAAATACTGAAGAAAAAAACAACATAAAAAAAAACAAAAAAAACCCCACTGCTCTGGATCTCCAACATCTGCTCCCTTTTAATACAAAATACGTTGCTTGTGTTGGTCACGAACGTTTCGCCTCCCACGTGGAAGCTTTTAAAAAAACGCAGCATCATAATCTTACAGGTGGTCAGTTTGATTGTATTTGCAAGGGAAAGAAAGTTTGGTGCCGACAGTAGTGGTGGGGCTTTAGAAACCACTTAACCACCTGTTCATGAAGTTTGGACGGAAGCTCGCCAGTGAACGGTTTGAGGCAGCTGGTGGTGCGATTCATCCCAGTCCACAAGCTTCATTAGCAGTGATGGGAGTTATTGTTGGGATGCAGCTCATGATTATTTTGAGGGCAGATTGATCAGTTGGAGTAACTCCCAGCAGACATCACAGAACAAACCCTCAAATTTGAGAAAATGTATTTTGGCTGCACCGCCGCCTTACTTCTTCATTCACACAGCAAACTTTAATAATTCAATAAAAAGGTGTCACACAAACACATCTTGTGTTTTTTTTTTTTTCCATTTTTCAACTTATTATTATTCCTGGGGGACAGTATTAAAAGTGATGAAGAAGAAACTTATTAAAAACATCAGATAAGTGTACAACAAATCAGGGAAACAAAACCATGCGATGTACACGAAGCGACAACCAGGCTGGTATCAACAAAATACCCCCCAAAAATGGCTTAAACTGGATTAGATAGAAGACAGTCATTCACCAGCCTATTTCACAGAAACACTTAAGTCAAGGTGTTATCAGTTGTGTTTCCATTATCACTAGAAGAGTAAAACCTAAATATCAAAGCAGTTACAGTGATAAGGAGTGAGAACTATTAAATACTGTTACGCTCATAAGAAGAAAAACAACGTTCAATGGAAAGACCGACCCCCTGCAGCAGTACTTTAGTCGTTTTTGAAATTTGACCAGAGCCAGAATCATCTCATCTTTTCTGATTGATGCGCCATCAACCAGAAATAGAGCCGCTTTTCAACAGTGGTCAAAATGCAGGTGAGGTGGAAACAGTGATGACAATTCAAAACTTCCTCTTACTCCTTCTCAAGATTTTACTTTCAAAACACAATGTGAACAGACATCTCACACTCTCCATGATGCGACTGGCCCTTTACAAAGCCAGCTTTATCTTATTACACAAAAACAACAGACTGCTGAGTCGAGGAGCTGCATTTATGTGCGTGTTTGCGGGCATAAAAGCACTCTGGCTCTGTTTGAAGAGATAGCCAGGGTCACACAGTTGAGAACAATATCACTTATGTTTTGTAGAAGGGAGCACAAGGGAGGCAAGAGCCTCATAAAAACCTGCAGGCAGGCAGAAGTGATTACATTTCAAAAACAACGCTGCAACTTCTCTCCCAATGTGAATATATTTATACACAGATAAACAAAGCCCTCAATTTATACTGTAGGGACCAGTAAATAAAATATACTCGATATTTCTGTCAAACGGTACTTTTGCGTCTGCATGAGGGATCTATTGACAGATTCGCTTTTGCATCTAGTATAAAAGTAACAATGTGGTAAAGCAGCAACTGCACCACTAAAACTTCAAAAAGTCAGATAAATCATGAGCCGACATTGAACATGTGTTCCTCATTAAGCTGCAGTTCGTCCAAATGTTGGGACATTGCACTGCAAACTATAAATATCGTCCTTATAAGGAGCCATAAAAAAACAGAATCAAGAAAGTCCCCAGGATCCATCACCTGGAAAGCGCGAACGTTAAGCCTAAATGTTATTGTGATCCAGAACATTTTTGTAAACTTAAAGCGAAAAGGAAAAAGCAGTAGATGGTTTATCCAGTTGCATCCAGCAGTGTACAACCTTTCCCGGAGTTTCATTTTTCATCAAGCAATCAGACTTTAATGCTTTCTTCCAATTTCAACACATGCACAAGCTCACTTTCAAGCCCAGACACTTTTAAAAGTTAATAAGGGGTTTCTGTTAAACCACAACTACATGACAGATTTTGTTGCTTTAACTAAAATCTGTCTCTACTAAGCTGCAACGATAATGGGTATAAAAAAAATGGAGGAAAGAAAAGGAAAAGTCAAACTGAATGGGATAAGTGAGACCTTCACTGACAGATTTAAAAAAAAAAAAAATTATAATAATAATAATAATAAAAGAAAAAAAAAAAAAAGAGAAAGCTCTTACCACCACCGACTGTGTTTATGGTTGACATGGCAGCATTGTGAGTCTAAACATGTTACGTATTAACTGAGCAGCCTTTAAACTCAGCTGCAGTTCACATGAAGCGCACACACACACACACACACACACACACACACACACACACACACACGATCTGCCAGATGACCAAACTGTGCAATGTTTAATGGGTCATGAGTTAATCAGCGTTAATGCATGTGACCCAACTGTCTAACAAGTTTTGACTGCAGTCGAGGACAGCGCGGTGGAGGTAGTGTTGGACAGGAGGCTGCGAGTATTAGATTTAAGTTACAGGATGAGAAACTGTTAAGGGAGTGACTCTGTTTCAGCCATGAAAGATTTCGACAACAGATGTAACAGCAGGAGATGAAAGAGTAGACATGTTGACCAGGAGGAGGATAATGATGGGATGAACTTTCCAGGATACATGATCTAGTCTCATCCCAGACCATCGAAAGCTGCTTTGCATTTTGCCAGGATGTTTTGGTGTCGCTTGATGTCATGTCACATCATAAACGCCACATCATGCCATCGAAGCAAGAGTCACCCAAGACAACTCAGGCTTGCAAGAAAGACACAATGTTGTGTTGTCACGTTCAGGATTTCCTGGGTCCACAGTAGATTCCCACAATTCAATGCAAAAAGGGGGCCATAAAAGATCAAGTCATTGGGAAGAAAAAAAAAAACAAAAGTGCCAAATCTACAATCTAAATGTCAACAAAACTTGAGTGGCCTTTGTGGCATGAAATGAACAGGACAAAAAAGGGCTGAGATCAGACAGGAAGTGAAATATGAGGAAGCAAGAACAGGGGTGAAGGTGGACAGAGGAAGGAAATCTAGAGGGGGAGAATGTCAGAAAGGATATATTTGTCTCACATGGTCATGAGGACGAAGAACAAAAACATCACATTTAACTGAGCTGGCCTTCAGGTTATTGACAGATACACTGTTTGCAGTAACCCAGAGTCAAACCCTGGTTGTGGGGTTGCAAAATTAAAAAATATCCTAATTAACATCCTTTTGGCCACCGAATGTTGCATGAAAACTCTCAATTTAATTCATCGTTATTCAAAGATTCAAAGAAAAAAGTAGGTGAAGGATGAGAAAAAAAAAGTTGAAGAGCAACAATTATTATAACCTGGGCAGCGACACAATAAAATTAGTTTATAGTGAGTGTGAAAATAAAAAATTTAAAAAAAAAAACAAAAAGAAAATTTACGGTGATGGCCGTCAGTCTGTCTCTGAAGTGCCCTTGGTGATAAAATACAATAAGGCAATTTTCTCACAACAACTGATAAGGCAGCTGAAGTCCAAGTTCAATGACTTGACAGAAAAACAACCTCACTTCAAAATTCAAATTCCCGAGAAATTCCCATGAAGAAATCTAAAGGATTAGAAGTAACTGAAACCAAGAGCAGATTAATAATGATGCACAAAGACTGGTCTGACAGGACATGTGAAACGACCGTCACCGTGTCTGCAAATAAACAAATGAATTTAACGAGAAAGCCACACCTGGGGACGGTTACAGAGGGCAGTCCGGTTCAAAAACCCACCTGCAGTGGATGTAAGGTGATAAGGAAAAGAGGGAAAAGAGCCACAAACAAATTTGTTATCTCACAATGTTCGGTACACAATGACGTCAGTCCTCTTTGATTCATTTGAAAGGCAAACGCAAGCTCAACTTTTCCTGCAAACACCGCTGTTCTCTTTAAAAACTGCACAATTTTTCAACAAACAGGACTTGTGGTTTAAAACAAAAATTACCACTTCCTTAAAGAATCATGCGACACTGAAATGCTGTCATAACACCGCTGCTGAAAACATAAGCTGATTTATAGGCTGGGAATTCAGCTTGGAGGGCTGGGATGATGCATGATTAATAAAAAGCATTGCAGGGTTGACGGTTCATGAGGAAAATCATTGTCTTCTTTTAAAACTTGAAATAAGCATGCAAGAATTGGACAGTTTCATATTTTTCATAAATGACTCAATTCCAAAATCCAACTTCCCTGTTTTTATTGCTTCTGTTGTAGGATTACAGGAAGTGGCTTTATTGACTTCCAAACATTACATCCATGAAAAACTGTCGGTTTTATCAACCAATAAGAAAGCTTCACCAGACTGATACAGCTTTAGCTCGATTAGGCCGTTTAACTGTCTTCATCACAGTATAGTAGCACGAGAGGGGAATTAACCAACACAATTTAGCTGCTGGAAATTTAGGACCATGTCAACGCTGTAAAATTGGACATCTTCACAGCTCTGAAGATTTTGTATGATTGTACAGCTGTGTTAGTTTAGTCATTTAGGGGCTGCAAAGCAAGTGGGCACTGGATTGGATCAGCCGTAGGGGTGTTTCAGTGAAAGGCGTTTTCCAGCTGATGGCATCACTCTTTTCTGATTAAAAGTTTACACCTCCATGCATTTTTTTTTTGTTTGTTTGTTGTTTTTTTTTTAACTAAAATAATTTGGCACAGATACCTCATTGTAGACGGCAATTGTTGGCCTGAAGTTGGTTGGAAAGATGTAGCCCTTCACCCAACTCTTAATTCATACTTGACCCTCTAGATCTTAACTTATTCATTGTCAGCTGAAACTGGTGAGGGAGCAACAAGCTGCTGGTTTTCCCCAATTACATGAGCACAACTCAATCACTGTCAGAGAAAACAACATTAGATGTTCTGTGCCATGCTGCCGTGTGACGCACAGAAAAACCAGACCCAAAAAGAGAGAGAGAAAGAGAAAAAAAAAAAAAAGGCTACATTAATAATCAGATCTCATTCAAAACTAGTGCAAGATAGAAAGGGTAGCCCTCTAGATACAAAAGCCCAACATGTACTTGGAAAGTGTCAGACTCCCTCAACATCAAGACTGCAAACTGACAGAAGCACTGCGCAGTAAGCCTACAGTCCGGAAGGACGATTTGAACTGAAGATGAGCTGGTTTAGCCGTCCACTGCATGCGTTTGTGTGTGCGTGCATGCTGGGGATTGGGTTGGATTACCCTCAAGTGTCATCCTTTTTTTTTTTTCTGCTCCATGTGGCACAGAGACACTGGTCAGCGTGACATCTCTGACAGAAACATCATTCACACTAAAAAAGGTAGATCTGTGCGTCTGTAAAAAAAAAAATCCAGTTTCAGACTAGAGATTAATGGTCCTCTGACCAGGCTGTTAAAACTCATTTCCCTGTTTGCACTTCCAGAATCAGTTCATCAGCTGTCAGTCTGAGCATTTGTCCACCTCCTTTCTGGTTACACTCAGGCTTATTAAACGTCACTCCCCCCATTTACAGCATTGATGACAAACATCCCTTATTCCTGGGAGCCATTAAAAAGAGAGTTTGAACGGTGCGTAATGTACATAGCAACTATTGTAGTGTTGCTGTAATCAGCTGCTACTAGGCAGCACTGCTTTCGAGAACGTACTTCCTTATCTGCTCATTCTTACAAATGTGCATGAATGCAACATTCATCATCATAGGTTTTCAATAGAATTTACAGAGGAAAAACAAGGCTTAAAAAAAAAAACAAAAAAAAAAACGGATATGTTTTTTTGAATTTTTTGTAACAAGGTAAAATGTTGCACTTCAAGCCTGAATAGACTGTTTACGTTGGAAGTGTTTAGTTTTACGGCGCCTCGACTATTGGGTCATGTCTCCATTACCAGGCGCTGCCCCACAACGAAAATCTTTTGTTAAGCTACATACCTGAAACAAGCAAATGCTTTGGATTAATTACTTCAACACAGGCCTGAAAGAAATTCTGGAGGAATCCTGGTGTTGACCTGGTATGCTCCAGGCAGGAGATGACTTTGTTCGGCTATCTGAATGTCTCTTTTGCATACGAGTCACAGTTGGCAACCAACAGTCCAGCTCTTTCAATGTAGATTATGTTGTCAGTTCATGCGTTTTTCCTTCTACAATTATATTTACAGCAAAAGAGCTGCACTACTGCCGGCAAGTAGAATAGAGTGGTAGTATAAATAAGTGGATCCTACCAGGATCATCACTGTGATGGATACATACAAAAGTGCCAAAGAGGTTGGCCCGGTTACAGTTCCAGCCGGACCACGGCACATTTAAACGTGCCGTGATTTTGTTAATTACAAGTAATTTTAGCTTATCTTACCAAACATTATATTAGAAAGTCCCCCCCTCCCCCCAATTTGTATTCAAGGGATCTTTATCATAAATTTGCATGAATAAAAATCACCCAATACACTAAAATAAACTAAGCCTTCAATACTTTTTTCTTTTAAATGATCAGAAAACATTTATAATAAAAAAAAAAAAAAAAAAAAAAAAAAAAAAAAAAAAAAAAAAAAAAAAAAAAAAGGTATTCACACACTTAATATATCAAAAATGTTTTAGCTGACACTTTACACAAAACAATAGATCAGCAGATGTCACATGGGTAGGAAAACTGGTTTGTGTGTGCATGTACAATGTCTTGACCATTTCCCTTCAGTACTTTAGTATTTTGCAACAAGCTACACTATCTTTCAACTTCCCTCTTAGAAAATACAAAGATTAAGTAAGCTTGTTGTTTGTTTACAAAACCTTCTTCCCTATTAAATATTCAGTCTCTTTGCTGACAACGTTTCATTTTGAAAACACCAACAGCAATTATATTATAGCCAGCTCCAATATTTAAAGTAATCTATTGCTGCCTCCATTTAAAGTTCAACTCAGTGGTGAATATAAATACACAACTATTCTCGCACTAACCTCTTATTTTTCCCGATCCACAACCAGTAATTTAAAGCAGCGGTGCCACACATATTCCCCACATGTCCCTTCTCTAGTTGTAATTACACTTGGCATGTGAGAAACCACCACACAGCAGCCAGCGCCCGGTTTATGGTCCGAAACCACAGTTTTAAAATCACCTCAGGTCATAACCACTGACCCCCCTCTTTGCAGCACTGTATGGGCCACATTGTGCATCCACAGACATCCATGAGGAATGAAGAGCCATGGAAAAGTGAGGGGTCACGCATTACTGCAGAATGTGGAAGCTGTACACATGCAGACATGAAGTGGGCAGAAGAGGAAGAATAGCTTGATTCTGTTACAGTACGGCCAGTCTTGAAAGGCCAGGAACAAACCGGCTGTGTTCGCTGGACTGAGACGCTGCACGTTGTGTGTGAATAAAGTGTGGCACTTGAGGGCTGTAGCAGGCAAGTACTGAGTCAAGGACTTGAAGAGTGACCTTTTTTAGTGTGTTCCAGGCACAATAAAACCAAATCCATGCGGTTTGATGTCAATCCAGCACCGACTCCACACCTTTTTAAGTCTGCAAGTTAGGAAATGCTTCACAGCTTGAGGCAGTGGTGGCCTCGTCTGATACATTTAGTACATTAAAAATTATAATCTACGTGTTCGTTTGGTGAATCTTGTATGTGCAACCTCTTCAACGCTATTCTCTTTTAAAACGTAACAGCTGCAACTGCACAGAGGCTGAACCTGCTGCAATACGTGTGACAAAGATTGGCTATACAATATTTTATTATCAACTTCCTCCCTTGTTGGGTAAATCAACGTGACACAACAGGTGAATAGAAGTTTAAAGTGGATTTAAAAAAAAAAAAAAAAAAAGGATTTTTTTTCCTTTTTCCTTCTAACGCTTATCCTGATAGAAGCTGGGGTTTTCCCGTTTTTACCTTGCTCTCGGTGACTTTCCCGTTTGGTTTTTTGAAGAAAGAGGTCCTGGCCGTGAAAAAGTACTCTTCAGAGTCCTCCTCCAAGCTGCTGTAGCCACTGCTCATCGTGCTATTCCACGTCATTTGCGGAGAAAACCTCTCGACTCAGACCTGGTCGCATCAAATCCCCCCACCCACCCAAAACTACGGTGTCATAAACTTGGATATAAACTCAGCCAGACAGAAAACTGTGAAACCTCCGTCTGTCGGTGGATCGCAGCAGGCTCCGAGCTCCCGGTCGTCGCCCTTCCTATTCTCCAGTCACTCGCTTCACTCCACCGGCGTGGCCAAAACTTTTTTAAATGTTTCCATTTCATAGAAGATAACTTAGTCTCCGATATTACTAAGAAACCGGTCAATTAACGCGTATAATGACTAAATAAAGTAAGAGAGAAATGAAAATAAGACGAAGTAACCACTGCTACGTAGTCCGTCACACTACCCCTCTCCCGGTTTTAATGCGCCGTCTCTGACAGCCAAGCCAGTCTGATACATTTAAACCCCGCCCACTACGAAAATCATAGATGGCAAGCCAATCATCTATGTCTTACAACCTTATTAACAACCGGACAGCCAATCAGCGCTTTGATGGCCAGTTCGAGCAACCTGATGCAGATTTTCACAGCTAAGCATATAGAACAAGTCAAAATACTGTATATTTTACATCATTTTTATCATTAGGAATGCATATTTTTTATAGAGTTTATGTCGTTAGTTATCTAAATTGGCTACAAATGTTGTGTAATGTCTGGATGATAAAATCATCTTAAACCTCGCATCAGAAAGGACGTGTGTTTAAGTGTATTGGACAGCTGCTGTGTGTTATCATAATCTTTTTATATGATATAAACAAGCAAAATAACCAAAGTGTTCAACAAAACACTGAAAAATAAGGGGAAACCGCCACAAACACAAACAACATAACCACAATTACATTACAACTACAAAAAAATGTGACTCACTGCGAACAAAACGTAATAGTATGAGACACAATGAACAATACAGGAAACAAAAAACAAGATATTATATTATCACAAAAAGAGTGACAATGGGTCAAAGTTCAAAAAGTTGATCTAAAATGGTACAAATAATGACCTGTAAATGAGTCAATGCCAAAACAGTCAAAATTGGGCATGATATCACAACAAATTAATGCAATAGGATAGAAATCAGTTAAAAAAAAAAAAAAAAAAAAGGACCACAAACCACTTGCATACTTCATCCTAGTCATGAAAAGAATGGACTGGAATTTCTGGTTAAAAAGGTCTTTTGTTAGATTTTTTTAGATGGGGATACTGATTTGAAGTACCTGTTAGTTGAGAGTGACACCTTATGAGACAATGAGACAACTGGACTTTCAAGTTGGGTAAGTAAACATATACTTGCCTACAAAATAATAAAAAAAGGAGTCTTTCACTCGCGTAAGAATGTCCGTTTTTCATGTTTACATTTTACCAGTCGTTTATCTTCTCAGACAAAATCTCAGCTGTGAAGAAAAGTCTTCTTTAGAAAGCGATACAGAAACTGGCCAAACTAAAACACGCCAAGCAAACAGGACACAGAATGGCCGCAAAGAGATTGGTTGTAAGTGGTTGTGAAGAGATGCAGCGTGATCAAAATTAAAAAAAAAAAAAAGATGGATAACAGTTGCAAGATGAAATGAGATGCAGCATGAACTAAATGGAATAAAATATCAGAACATAGACACAGAATTAGTAATATGAAATACAAAACAATAGGGGTACCAAAAGAAAAGAAGGGTATTGATGTAAAACACCTGTAAATGGACAAGAAATTGAGAAAAAAAATAGGCATAAAGACATGCAAAATGGCCACAAAGTCATCTTAAATAATGCAAAATATCTACGTGATGCACGTTTGAAGATATAAAACAACCACAAATCATGGATCCATCTCTGGTTTCTACTTGATTTATGTGTCCTTTCAGGGTTGGTGTCTTGCTCCTCGGTGAGCAAAGGGAGTGATGAGTTTTGAAATCCCCAGAGGCAAGAAGAGAGTTCCTTTTACACAGCAGTTCAGGTCACAGAGTAAATTTACTGAAACTTTAGAAAGTTCAAAACACTGTTTGAAATATACACCGTCAGCAAAGAATAAAGTCACCCACATCACTTATATATATATATAATAAAAGAAAGCAAGTCACCTGATTGATTTAGAGCATATTGTAGTTGGAGCTTAAAAGTGTTTTATTTATATAATCTTCTGGGGGAAAAAAATAAATATATTTAAACATATATATGCAAGAAATAAGCCCAAAAAAAACAGCTTCTTACCTCAATCAACAAGCAACAAACTAATAGAAGCTTCCTGCGCATTTTCCTCTGCAGCATGTTTCCCCGGTCACAACCAGCAGCAAATAAACCAAAAACACAAAAACTGAAGGCAACTGCTGCTGGACTGACGCATTTTAGTGTCTGTGTATGTGCATGTTCAATTGTTTGATTGTTTAATTACGTTGGAGGTTTTCTTTGGGTGGAACAGGACTTTTCAGACATTTTAAAGCTCCACACTGGAGGTGTTCGTGTCAGCATGTTATTACTGGCAGGTCATTTTTAACTGCAAATAATAGACGTCAATGCATAAAAAAAAATGTTTGAGCTTTTAAACAGCTCTTACATGAATGTAAGAATAAATTCAGAGCCAAATTTACCTCCGCTAATAGTCCAGTTCTCTATTTGTCTTATTTTTTTAGTCCTCTGTGAAACCTAGGCTGAAGCCCTTTAGGCATTTGTTAGTAGTCACTTTGTTTCTGTTTGGCATCTAATTGACTTAACTGTAGACTCAGCTGTTCAAGAGCCTTTTCTTGTGCATTTTATTTGCATTTTGATATCAGTCCAATTTTTGTAAGTAATTCCAGTCCAAATTTAAGGCGGTTTCTCTAGAGTACCTATAGTAAAGCCTGCACGCTGTCGTCATTCAGTCTTAAAAAAAAAAACATCCACATATATTATATGTTAGTTTTAATTAGGAGGCAACTTGACTGACTGCTGAGTTTATGAGGTTATAAAAAGGGCCAGAAATTCAGTCATGTTTCTGATCGTCGTGTAAAAGCCGTTTATATCACGTTGTCATGAGCCAAAGAATGGAAACTATTACAGAGCAGTGGGGCAATTAAAACTACCTTCAGCTACTTTCAGAACCCCAGAACATGAAGTTAAAAGTTTTCATCATTGCACTGTTCATGTAACAGGCCACCCAGCAGTGGGGAAAAAACCTGCAAATATCAGCAAAGCAGGTTCAGCTGCACTAAATCAAGCCAAGCCTACTCTCACACACACACACACACACACACACACACACACACACACACACACACACCAGCAAAGACCACTGGACATGCTGGGAGATTTTTTAGACATACAGGCTCTAATTTAAAACCAGCAGGGTTAGAAAAGGAACCAAAAATAAACACGGCCCATCTGGAGCAGCCAAACCCAAATCTGCTCTTTTAAAATACGGCAGAGATCCATCCAAAACACACACAGATAAGCATGCGACTCGTCCAACACTTCACTTGACCGTCCACAGTCCTTTTGTGTCCTGACATGGATAAAGATGCTCACTTTAGATGAACTCATACTCTAGGTCTTTTTTGCTCAACTATGATGTCAATTTATTAATCAGAAGGGCTTTGAATCCAAAACTTCTCAGGGAGCATCCAGTGGTGTAGAAGTGCAGTCCTTTTGTTGCTTTGTTGTGTCTCTTTTTTAAAAATTTTAAATACAAGATATTTTATTTGGGGGAAAAAACAGACATATTTATCATAAACAGGCCTAACTTATTACACACTGTGTGCACAGTAGAACTTCCACCATCATGTTCTCAGATTTAGTAACACATCTATAAAAGTGTACCAACACACACAACTCTGCGGACTGTATTCCTCCCAAACCGGACCCACCGGACCTCCTTCAGGGGTCCTCCCTGGAGGAGGTCCGGTGGGTCCGGTTTGAAATCCCTCTGGACATTTTTCACAACTATATATTCAGAGGAGCTGTGCTTCGACCAAAACAAAAAAAGCCACACCCAGGACAAACAAAGGTACTTTGTGCACTAAAGTGCAACAAAAAGAGCTGTGTGAGAGTGCAGTCCATGGGGTTAATCTTCTGTCCAGTCGCTTTGGCTTGGAGCCAGTCTGGTTAAACATTACAGGCATTCCTGCCAGGGCAGCTCTTACCTAACACACAGCCGCTGTATTGTAAGTCTCCAGAGAGATTAAAACAGCTTGGCATCAAATATGTTTTATTTAAACAGCGCAGCGTAGCTGCAGAGGAAATATGTGGAACGGGAGCAGAGGAATGAGATGCAGCTCAAGTCCAGCCAGCCAAGATCTATGAACTCTGCTGCTGAGGGTTTTGAGCCCATGTGGTCTACATCCTAGCCACTTCGTCACTGAGTCAACCCCATTCCAGCCATTACATGCTTCTTTGAGGCTTAAAACCTAACCCTCCCTCTTATATCCCCATTTAGATTCTTCCCACAGGCATTGTGCACTGAGGAAAATCATTTATTAAAACTGTTAGGTGCATTGAAGTAACAGACAAAAGAGAAGACTTGTATTTACAAGTTGTATGTATTTGTACATTACACATCATTTAAAAAACTAAAGAGACCAAGCAGAAAGATAACGGAAGACAAAATTCAATAAATAATGTTGCAAGATTAGGAGGAGATACTGGAAAAACACCAAGGAATAGCAAGTCTGGGAAGCCTTACACACATAACAGATCTATCTTGGCGCTTGAGTACCCCAGTCCTGCAGGTTTTATATGTTTCCCTGCGTCAACACACCCTGATAGACATGACTGCGCCATTAACAGTCTTGTGCACACTTTGATGACATTCTGATGACGGTGATTAATTATAACCAGGTGTGTTGAAACAGAGAAACATCTTGGGAAACACTGTGTTAACCAGTCAAACATGAGAACCCAGATACTCGGAGAGCAGCATTTGAGGCTCGCTCCCTCTATGCATTATTTTGGGTATCTTTCCTACTTACTAACAGTTGGTCAAAATTCTTGAAAGGTTTCAGTTTTTTAAACTTAACCTAATAATACGGTTTAAGTTTCAAAACAATGTCAACAATGCAACTTTTGGAGAGTCTATTTCAACAGAAACCATACCCTTTTCCTAAACCTAACCAGGTAGTTCAGTCACCTAAACTTAACAAAGACTGAAAAACGGAGTGTGAAGAACCTACAGCAGATACCAGACATCACTCATCCAAGAGGTCTGGCCTTATATCCTGCATTGTACCAGGTGGTCTTCAACACACCATTAAAAATACCGCACAGGAACAGGTCATGTGGGAAAAAAGCCAGGAGCCAAATGCTGAGTTAAACATTAATCGGGTTTCAAAACAGAAACAGGATTCACCAGACCTCAGTGCATCCTGGCTGATGGGACACCAGGCAACATCAGAGGCTCAGGTTCTTGTGTAAACATAAATTCAAGGTGATTTATCTGAATCTGAGGTCATGTAACCTGCTCTTTATACTGTACGTTGTCAGAATGTTTACTTTTCTCAGCACTAACAGTGGTTATCTATAGTGTCTATGTAGGAGACTTTACTGCCACAGAAATTTGGTTATTTGTGCAGAAGCTTTAACTAAAACTTCAAATTTATATTCAAAAGACAGGGTTTCTGTTGTCTGAATTAATAATGTCACATGATGATGTTTTAGAGCAATTAATGTGGGGAGGAGGCAGGGAGGATGAAGGCGTTGGCAAACAAGGTACTGTCCTTTGGAAGGAAAAAGCTTTAGGTGTCCAGCTGTAAATTAATATTCAGTATTGTTTATTGCTGTAAAAATGACAATTAAAGGCTCTTTAACTATAACAATAGATACATAAAACCCAACTGCAAAACCAACAACAGTCTTTCACATGTATTCCTACTCCAAGCCATATTATTTTGGATGTCTTTGCCAAATCTGCTCTGGTTGTTGACCTGCTTCCACCACAAGCGTCATCCAATGGCGTCCAAAGGCAGTTTCTTCTCCGTCCATCGGTACTGGCCGCTGGAAATCAAAGTCGAATCCAGAGAAACCAGACTGGAAAAGAATAAGGCTTGCAGTTGGCAATCATATTAGTATGGAAGGCTTGAATTCACTCCGTGGTAGAGTAAATGTCAGCCTTCAATGTCGACGGGGATTGGGGAGAGAGAAGTCAAACTTTGAGGAATGTATTACCTTTAGAAAATCAGGACAAAGATGTATACAGATGGAAACAGAAAGATGGAGAGAAATATGTTAAATATGTTAAAAATTCCCCTCAGGGTCCCAGCACCTACCTTTGTAAAGAGGCTCTTACTTTGTTCAGGTTAACAGTGTGTCGTCTTCACAAATACACATGTAGCTGTGTGTGAGTGGCTCCCATGATAATTAGAAAGCAGTGGGAGTTTAATAGGTGGTAGCCGTGTGTGTTTTACAACTCTTTTGATGGTGGGAACCAACTGTGAATGTTTTTCACAATAGATTTTCAAATTTCTAGATGTTTTTTTTTAGAAATTTTAAAACCAAGGAACACCAAGTAGTAGTAAATGAAAAAAAAATAAAAAATAAAAACTGCCATGTAATCTATGAGGTGAGATATAACCGCTCTCGTGGGCAACAATGCAGGTGCATCTGCTTCTGTAAATGTCAATAAACAATAATCTGAGTTCTTGATACAAATGACAGATGTAAATTATAGATGTGTGAAAGCTGCTTTTGTGATTCAGGGCCAGTGCCTCAAGGTGGTCATGTCTGGTTACAAGGAATCTTAAAGAGCCCATTGAGCACCTGAACGACTCAAATACAGGAAACCGCCAGAGTTCAAAGCTCGGCATGGGGCCTTCATGACCCTAAGTGTGTACATTCTTGTTATTGTGTTTCAGGTGTTTAATATTCAACCTAAAGAAATTAAAAACTTTGCATGAAACACACTAAACAAGCAAAGCTTTGATACTGTTATGCTTTTTTTTTTTTTCTATATCGATATCCTTACTCTAGTGTATTTTAGAGTGTTTCCCTACTTTTTTGTGTTTTAAACTAGAAGGCCAAGTATTTTACCCTGACAGACAAAACACTTAGTGTCTGGAGATCAAAGAGTGAAGGAATGCCGTCTGAGGAGCACCCAGAGGCCCGGTGTATCATATAATCACTGACAGACAGACAAACACTGCAGCCGTGTAGATTACAGTGCAGCTGTGGGAGCAGGAGGACACAAATACTGATGCTAATGTGGGAGTGTCAGAAAAGAGTCACGAAGGGAGACTAGAACAAGAACAAAAAAAAAAAATGCACCGTATATTATATCCACGCTTTGAAAAACCCTCATCTCTTACGAGCTCATGAAGTCGAGTTTTGCAGTTTTGTAGTTTTACAGCCGCAGCTGCAACAGCAGTAAATGTCGACACTAAACATAACCCACATAACAGTTCGTGAAACCATGTCTTTGCGTTATGCCGTTTTTTACCGTCATACTTATTCAAATCAGTATCTGCAGTTTTGGTTCTTTGGCTGATGTGTCCACGAGGCAGCTGACACATTTGCGTAGCTCTAATGCGTCTAGTGCTTTCTACTATTGCAAAGTTAAGAAGCGTAACATTTAGGAAAATCCCTCATGAAACAAGTGCGTTTGTCTGTAGTGTCCCAATAAAAGGGAAGAATCTCTGAGATGTTTTAGTTTTCCTGTTTTTCTCATGCAACATGATGCAAAGCTATGATCACGTATTTGTTTGGCGTCTCTCTAACCATGTATGATGTATACCGGACCCTACCCAACCACGGGTAAGTGAAAAAGTACTTAGTTGGATGGGGCTCAATCACAGAGACCCCTCCTGCCTCTTTATGAGTAGTTTTGAGCATCATATGGGAAATGCAATATGAAGTTTGTGCCCATTTCACATATTTTAAAACAGTATGCTCAGGAAAAACACAGGTAAGTAACCTTTTTAGAGTCTTCAATGCATCATCATTTAATGGTTACTGACCATTTGAGAAGGTTTTACAAAATGTATATGGTTTAAAGGGGAAATTTAGGGAGGGAAAATTTTTGAAGACTAGATAATGTAGCAATGTTAAATGTTTGGACTATTTGTTTTGAAACTGTTAATGGTTTTCACTGCGAGCAAACGCAGTAAATACAGATCCTGATTTGACCACTAGAACCTCCATTTATCTCTAAAGAATGTGTGTTTCCTACAGGAGCACCAGAACAAACATAAAGAGTTGTCATAGTTGTCACTTTAATGACTATGTGCAAAACAATTAAAAAAAACACTAACTAACCCTGCAGAGGACAGAGAGAAGGCAATTAAAGACTTGTAAGTGTATGAACACTATGATATGCTCACTAATGCTCACATGACGCTCACAGATGAAGTCTGTGCACTCTACAGCACAACATTGGAGGTAATTTGCAATGGGAGAGGCTTAAACCAGATGTACAATGATAAAAGTGAGCTTTGCATGCAAACTGCCCACAAAATAACAGCCATCATTAAATCAACTCCTAGATGGAAACGACAAACCATCAACAAAGCAACTTGGTGGTGTTCTGGCAGGACAGAAGATCCAACTGTGTGTCGCTCAAAGATCGATTCCATTGCAAATATTTTCACACTGATGGCAGTTGGATGAACTGTGGGTTTGTCAGAGGAAATCGTGCCTTCATCAAAAATAATATTTTCCGCGGAACTGCGTGTGGATTATAATCTAACAGGATAAGGAGAAGCATCTGGTCTAAAGCCTCACAGCTGAATGGAGTCATTCTGCAGCAGTAGTACAAAAACAGAGCTGTGAAAGACACCAGTCACCAGTCACACAAAGACTCAGTTTAATTCATCTGAAGGTGATTTATTGACATGATAAGCCCTTCTTACTCTGCATACACAATCTTTCTTCGTCCGTCTTTCCAATTCTGACTTCATCTAACTGCAGTTTAAAATAATAAGCCGTAAATCAAATTTGATATAAAAAGCAGAGAGAATAAATTTCAGCGAGCACAGGCATTCATTCAGCTGGAAACCTTCTCGTCGTGAACTTTATCATAGCAACAGTGATGCTTCTGTTTTGTTGGTGCTTCTTTTCTCTATGTTTCCTTTGTTGCTCCAATCTGAGGCCTGTCAGCATGCATTCAGCCAGCAGCATATCATCCTATTTCACTTTGCTGACTGAGTCACTGCTTTGAGAAAGCTGAATGTGTTCATTTACAGTGAACTCTTATCCCGAGCTGGTCGGTATCTTTAGCTGAGATAGTCCACCAGGATAAGGACAGGATCCCAGATAAACAAACAAATGTTGTGCTACACAGCATGCACTCACAAGCACACACAGAGGAGTCCGTTGGAGAGTCCCACCCTGATCCAAATCTCTGTTTTCCTTTGAACCTCCCCCAAACTAAGGAGAAAAATCCCTTGGAAAATTGCTTTTACAGAGTTCAGTTTACTTCTCAAGACATTGTTACTCCCTACTGCACACGTGCAAAAGATAAAACTGGGTTATATTTTGTGATGTTTTAAGAAAACAAGCCACAGACTTGCAGATCTGTGTTGGATTGTCCTCATCTGCGGGTGAATGTGCCTGAAAACCTTTTATATGTTGGGTCTTTGATTCCCACAGAGCTCACATTTGCAACCTCTTATGGTTTTGGAAAAGTTTTCCAACAGATAAACAGGAAAAGAGAGGTCAAAGAAATATATGCACAGATGTAGAATTGGTTGGTAGAATTGATTTCAACAAGAGTAAATGAGCTTAAAAATGAGGCCCTATATGGAATTGTCCATGACAGCGATGACGGCAGTGACAATGAGCATCTTATCCTGACCCCACTTGGGCCAACCACATAAATGAACCCAAGTGAGGCAATTCAAACTATGGACAAACAGACAATCCTATACTTTCATGTCTGAAATGTGCCCCTCATACAAATGATGGCTAGAACCAAACTGATCTACTGACTTATCTGGATCAGTGGATTTTGATACAGCAATCCATGCACATTGAAGGAAATCCAGGATTATCCAGCATGTGTTTTCTTTCTACACAGTCTTTGCAACAAGAGAAAATTCAACATACGGGAATACACACGTTGAGGAATTTGTTGATACCCGTCCGTTAAACAAAGAAAAACCTGCAACAGTTGTTGAAATATCTTAAAACTGACAAAAGCAATAATAAATAATGATTCACTGCACACTCAGTACTGAAAACCAGACATTGCGCTTGAATTCCTTATGTTCAAGATTAGGAATTTGACAGAATCATTAAAAAAACAAAACTACACTGGCCTGAACAAAGATGATGGCACCCTCAACTTAATATTTTATTGCACAACCTGAAGCAACGACTGCAATCAAGTGATTTTTGCAACTTTCAGTGAGACTTCTACACCTGCAGACAGGTATTTTGGTTCACTCCTCATGAGTAAGCTGCCCCCACTGTCTCCGATTTGAAGGGTTTCTTCTCCAGACTGCATGTTTCAGTTCTTTCTACAGACATTCAAAAGGA
This sequence comes from Xenentodon cancila, assembly GCA_014839995.1. Lineage (NCBI taxonomy): Eukaryota > Metazoa > Chordata > Actinopteri > Beloniformes > Belonidae > Xenentodon > Xenentodon cancila. The sequence continues at coordinate 7,366,905 of CM026219.1, read as the reverse complement.
TTTAGATCTAGGCTCATAGAAGGCCACTTCCGATTGGTCCAATGTTTTGTTTTTCGGTTTTCTTTTAGGGTATTTTTGGTCATTATCCTGTTGGTGGACCCATGACCTGCAACTCGGAGCAAACTTTCTGACACCGGGCAGCACACTTTGCTCCAGAATGCCTTGACAGCCTTGAGATTTCATTGTACCTGCAGAGTCAAGACACCCTGCTCCAGACACAGCAAAGCAGCTCCAGAACATTACTGAGCCTCCTCCACATTTCGCTTTCACTACAGCATTTGTGTCTTTAAATGCTTAATTTAATGCTTATATCTGATGTGACTTCCCAGAAAAACTCCAGTCTTCTCTCATCTGTCTAGAAGACATTTTCCCAGAAGCTTTGTGGATTGTCAACATGTATTTTGACAAATTCCAGTTTGGCTCTTTAATGACTTTATTTCAGCCAAATTATCTGGTTTTGTTTTAGTGTTTTTTTTTTCTCTTAATTGTTATAATAACACCTTTTTGGGCTCATTGAAGTACATTTAAATTAATCTAGACAGTTGGACCAGTTGGGGCATGTTAAGAACCAAATATAAGGGAAATCAGTGGGACCCATCTGTTGTTGGGTCTCCAAGCCATAAACTGGTGTCCTGTTTCTACAACAGGCAGCTGATGGGGGAGCTTTGTCTGTCAGACCGGCATCTATCTGTGGAGTTAATCCTGCACAATCCACAAAGATTACAGTTCAATACTGGCTGTTATAATTTAGCCCTCTGTCACCGCCTCCACATTGTCTACGAGCCGTCTGTTTCTATTCATATGTTGAAGACTTGGCATAAAGTTATGAAATAAAACTTAACAGCAGATCTTTATTCCTCCTACACTGTCAAACACTACCGCAAACTGAAAACTGCTTAAAACACTCTGCAGACCGCACATTTCCAGAAGATTTGCATATTAAGTATATATCTAATTTCCATATCCATATGCCGTTTTTATACGCTGTGATGAAAAATAATGGATCACAGCTGCTTGATGCCCATCAAGTTTAACGACTTAAATTTTGGAAAATCAATGGTTTTGGCTTTCTAATTCTGTCCAATGCACATTAGAGGGCAAACATTACTTTTTAAACACATTTTTCCTTTTTCTCCTGGCTGACAGTGAAAACATCTGATTTTCCAAAAAAAAAAAACTGACAATTAGCTGTCTGTAAATATTATTCCTATTGACTGCAATTTTCCAGTTTATATGTCAAAAACGTCTGGATTTATCACACTCAGCTTTAATTAAGTCTAGTGGTTGAAATTTTACAAACGTGATGGTAAAATAGCTTCTTTTGTCAGTCAATGGCCCTTTTCACTCTTAAAGACCACAAGGCTTCAATTGCTTTGTTGGATGCTGAGAGGTAATGATCCAATAAGAGCACGGCTACATATGATAATGGCATCCAGGTAGACAGATATTTTACCTTTAGATAACCTGTACTGTGTCTGCAGGTGGTTCACGTGCAAAACTAAATTAATAGATGTCCCAGGTAACCCTTTTCATATCTCACATTTTCCATTTATGGCATTTATTGCACATCAGCTCTCTGTACAGAGTTCAGAAGCGTGGAGGGGGGGTGGGGGGTGTCAAGTTAATGTGGCATAAAAATGCCTTCAAGGCAACAGCACAGAAGGTAGTCAGAGGAAGAGCTAGTCACACAGCCCGCATGCATGTGCCGCTATTACCAACCACATGGTCGACATTCAGCTGATTTGGTGCCGCCAACCTGCTTTTTTGTAAAAACACGTCATTTCAAGGCTGAAATTAGCCCCGTTGTCTGGTCTCTATGATTTAACAAAGGGAAACAGCAGCGTTACAGGAACAACTTTGTTCTCGTCTCTGTGGGTTTTAAACTGCAGAAATACAGAGGCAACAGAAACGGCGGTATTTTATGTATTATATTGTATTATAATACAATTAAACTCAGATTGATTCACAATAAGCTCCTGGCCCTGAACATACCACTGAAAATTAATTTCCACATTCAGGGTTGGTGAAGGGTGGAAGGGTTGAATTGTGTCATGTTTTCACATCAAAGCTTGACTTTTCATGTCCTCCATCTTCCAGCAGCAATGACAACACTTATTCTGGTTTAAGACGAATCATCCCAATTTACCAGTTCAAAACGTCTAAATATGGGTGTCTGTCTTTGAAATCTGATCAGTCCAACCGTCATCCTAATGACAGAGCGTATTCCGTTTCTTTTTAAAACGTTGGGTCTTGATGGTTAATTGAATTTCAAAATAAAACTTTGTGGGTCTGAGAATGAGTATCTGTAGTTTTTCTTTGAGTTAAATTAAAATGAAACATAACCACCTATCAAAGGACAGCACAAGCTACAAGACACCACAATCAAAAATAACAGAAAATAAAAGTGATCCAACTGCTTTTGGCCGCTCTGCATCCATGCCTCCTCCCGCCAGCCTCCTCCCACCAGCCTTCTCCCGCCAGCCTCCTCCCGCCAGCCTCCTCCCGCCAGCCTCCTCCCGCCAGCCTCCTCCTTTCTAAAAATCTGAAATTTGTCTTGTAAGTAAACGTATTTTATCTCAAAAGGTTGACTTCAGTTTCTTCCTCTGTTTCGTCGTTGGTGTTTGCCAGCTCTTGCCACTCTGTTTCTCAACACAATAGGTGACTGATCAGAGAGCTGGAGGAAAGATTAGGAGAGATATACGAAGAGGAAGAGCTGTGCGATAAACAGATGGTGACAATGTTTGTTTACAAGAACAACGGCATGAATGTAGATGTTTGATAGTGAAGGGACAGGATGGTGGAGGGATATCGAGACCGTTAACGGTGAGAACGCTTCAGGGCAATAATGAGTGCATCATTACAGTAAATTATAATTAGAAGAACTTAGTATTATATTTGAAATGATGTCAAATATACTTTTTTTTTTTTTAATTAAAAAATATAATCTAGGTGATTGAATATGTTCAAACAGTGTTAAACCCAGGTATTTGATCCAGGTGCAACGACGGCAAAAAAGGACCAAAGATATTTTATATTTAGCTCAAATAATGCGAGCATTGTTCAAAACCCCTCAAATGTCTGCCAGTTTAAGCATATCTTTATTTTTCTGTCATTCATTTAAAGTAAAAGTTAAATTGGCATGCAGTTAAATCTACTAACTTATCTTAATAACTGAAACATTTTGCTTTCTCTGTTAAGTGTTATATGTTAAGTGTTCATTTAAACTTTGTTTTAAGGATACAGACATTAATATGTCCTTTTTAAAATGTTTTTTAATATTTCATCTTAACTCGCGTACCACTCCAACACTCCTCCTAACTAAAGGTGAAAAGCAGAGTTAAGTCACGATTGCACAATGGGTCAAATCAACGAGGAGATGAAGAGTGCGAAGTGAAACCATGAACTCAGAGCTCAGATAACAGTTCCACCACAGTTTAAAGATCATACCGGCAGGGAGGGGAACAAAAGAACGTAATTAACCCTTTTAATGCCTGACGTATGAAATAACACCTAAAAAGTCCTTTTGAATTACTATTGAACTAACTATTGAATTAAAACTGTCTGGTAAAAACACTCATGAGGAGGAAGGCAAAAAAAAACAAACAAAAACACGCTCTACCAAAACATTTTCTCAGGTTTAATAGCGACGTTTACTGGTTTGGCCGTTTCTGTTAGTGTTGGACATTTATCTTGATTTTTGCACAACATGTGGCAACACAGCAAAGAACAAACAATACATTTGTTATAGTTCTGAAACTAAAATAAAACCTGATTTTATTTGCTGTTAGCTCCAGTTTAGGCAGCTAATTTCAGGATGTTAAAATGCTAAAAGTCATTATACTTAAATTTAAAAACTTTTCTTTTCTTTTAAATTTCACAATAAATATAAAAAATATAAACTAAGAACATTATTTGCTTTCAGTTATGAATACTATTAACTTGAAAGTGAAGCAATACTTTTGTGAGAGCAAAGTTTATTTTTCATTCTGGGCAGTGAAAAATAAAAACGAGTTCACAAACTAAATATATTTTTCATCGTGCAAAAGTGCATAGTAGTCGGCAACAGTTTTGTAAGGTTTCAAATGAAACATTTGCTTTTTCTTCTTATGTTTTGTTTGCATCTGCAGCACGAGACTAGCAGCTGCTCGCTTGTCCAGTAGTGGACCATTTAAGTCATGAACCAGAGTTCCCCATTATTAACTTTCCTCCCACCTGATGTGAACGTAGCATTACAGGCCATAAAGCAGGGTGCGGTCTCACGAGCTGCCATTGCTTTGTTTGAAGGGGACTTACTTCGAACACTTTAAAACCTCTGTTCAGCTGATGGTCGTGCAGTAATTTTCATTCTGGCCAAATCAAAACTTAGCAGTAGATGGTAAGTGTCTTTTGTGTGGCTGCTTGTCTTTACGGTAAGTAACTCCTGCTGCTCCACTGTTGTTTTCCTGAAAAGCCGATGAGGCCTTTAATCGCTCCCAGGCTCAGATAAATTATTACCCGTTTGGACCCGGTGGTGTTAACGGGCCTCCAATAGAGAAAACACATGAACATTCCTCCCTATCCGGACTCCCTGTTTTCTCTTGCCCCCTGTGCTGTGTTTGCTTCCTGTCATGTGCCTGTGTTTGTTCTTCACAGCAGACAGGAAGTGGAATCGTACTCTATTATGTTTGTCCGTCAGTTATGGCTTCTCCTTTTAGTTCTCCTTCTAGGATCGCAGAAAATGACCTTTTTCATGTACACCAGCTTAATATTGGTGCACGTACAGTAACAAGACAAACTGAATTGTGTTTGTGACTGGGTTTTAAGGAGCAATAAAAAGGCCACCAGGCAAGAGGTCATCAGGCAGCAATGAAAAATTATGAGCAGGACTTAAACTGCAACAGGAGGAGAATAATCACCTTTTGGGTGAAACGATCAATACTTGTTTCAACTTGGACACAAAACTTTGGAACCACCAAAAGTGGTTTACACCAAGTGCTATTAATCGTCTTTATACTTTTATTAGAAAAAGATTGATGTTATAGTTTTATGATGGCTTGTGGTAAACAAAAGGTTGTAAAATATATGAATAGTTTTAACTGGTTAGAAATCAGAACATCTGGGATATTTTCTGGTACTTTCCATAAGTCTCTTTTACCAGGTCTCATGTGCTGCACATTTAAAGCAGCTGATTCAATTGACCGTTAATTGTGTTAGTCAGTTAGAGTCAAACGTTTGACTATTATTAAACTGCTAACAAGGTCTGATAACCCAGGCTGACGTCAACCGTTAAATTGTGTTTGTCCCGAGTGCGCCACGCTGTGCACAGCGGCAGCAGCCTTTAGTATTATCTGAGTTTTTTTAAACGGCGATGGATTGACACTGCTGTTTATGTGATCATTTTTTTAATGTAGTTGTGGATTTTAACGCGGCCACTTGCACAAAAAGAGCATCGAGGCGTCAGCGGCAGCGACAACGTGGTCACCGACACGAGCGCAGCTGCACTCAGGGGAGGCCCTTCCTACACCGGTGTGAAAGCCTAGTAGAGAAGATGCCTCCGAGAGGTCACAGCGATCTGACACGGTGAAAACTGACACAGGCGTGTGTTTCTGCGTGTGCGAACCAGCTGGCGTTGACGGGCGTCCAACATGCCACGCAGGGCACCGCTACATTACTTATTTAAAGCTTTACACAACAAACTCCGTCAGACATGTCCCTATGAATAAAAATCAGGGAGGCCCAGAAAAACTGATATTACAAAAAACACTTGGCTGCTGCTGCGTAACTTAAATACGGTAGAGAGTACGGACGCTCCCACGTGTTATGAATGGACTAATTAACGTGTCACACAAGAGCAGAGAAGCAGGTGGAAACCAGGTTCATGGCCACCAGGGAGCAGGTGCTAAAGGTGCAGCAAAGACTCAAAACCAGCAATTTCTCTCATCTGAAAGCAAATACTCTTTTCACTATGAAAATCCATAAAGAGCATCACCTAGAAAGACATTTCAGCATGCACGAGCGGAGTTCCCACCGCTATCTGCTACACATCAGTAACCACAGCCGACCCCACCACACACGCAGGAAAAACACCCCCTTACGAGCTGACTGACACCCAAAATCCCACACTGCTGCGGTCAGCATTACTCAGCACTATCAGTGTGTGAATGTGTCCAGGGTTGGTTTGAAACATGCTCAGCCAACCCTCCTCCTGCTGGAGGAATGAAAACCGCGACGCTGTTGACAAACGCTGCAGCCAAAACCACGACGTGCAGAACGGGAATATTTAACCATCAGATGGGCTGCGGACAAGGAATAGTAATGCTCATTTGCAAGGTTATATTTCACATATACAGCACTAAATATATTTCAGCTTTGTATCACAAAAAAAGGAAACAAAAAGTCCTATAATCTAGCGACACCTTGCAGGTTGGTTGTTGCATCTTTTTCATACTGGCTCTTTACTTCCATTTGACTAAACATTAAAGTTGCAGTTGGTAAGTTTATTTTGTCATATTAGCTGAGGTGACCATGATTGTCTGATAATAATTACACAAACTAGGTCATTTCAGCTATAAATCTGCTCCTTTGGCACCACCTGCAGCTCGCAACGCAGTTCACAAGTTTCCACCGCTCCCGGCTTCTTTCAATTATGATACAAAACCGAACTTTACTAATCAGTCAGTGGATTTTAATAAAAGGCAGAGCAAACGTAGTGGACGACAAGTGAGATGTTTACCGGCAGGATCACTGCGATTATACAGGTGAGTTTTGTCATGCTGATGTTTCTGTTTGCACCAGTGTCACACATCCTGTAGCTGTTTCCTATAAGGGAAATAACTCCATCTGGCTATAACAACACACTATGACACACACACAGTTAAAGTCGGAGTACTGAGGTTCTCTAGAGACACAGTTGGATGTTGTGATTCAGCCTGCTGTGGTCTGCAGAAACAGCAGCGTGAGCCAGAACTGCTGCACACCCAGCAGTCCTTGAGGAACTACAAACACACACCATTCTTGGTGACTGATGTATCATGGGCGCGCGTGTGTGTGTGTTAACCGAGTTGAGGTCCAACATGTTACTAAAGCAGAAAGGAATTTAGCAGATTACAGGAATCTGTGCCACAGCACAGACAAAGATTATCACCTGAAACGTTCATCATGTGGCTGCATAGCTGCAAGTACAACTTGCAGCTCTGATTAAAAGTTTCTATTATTGCCCCCCCGTCCATCAAGTCTGAAACAGATCATAAAAATGATACAAACTGACCACAGATTCCTAAAATCCAAGTTCAAGCCTTTAGTCGGCTTGTTTCATGCATTTCACAATCAAAACAATGAAGGATTTTCCACTACTATTCAAAAAAAGGGCACACAGATCTATTTTAAATAGGTAAATCATATACATATGTTATTGTATTTCTCTTCTTTTTATTTTGTCATTTACTTACTACCACTCTGCAAAAACACTATCTAGTTTTATTCATAACGACTCTATTGTTTTTTAGATAACTATGTCAAAGTAAAGTAGCAAAATGTTTGACTACACCTCCATCTAGCGGCGATATCAAGCACTGCAGCAATGAGACGGTTCCTGAATGTTCGGCATTACAATGTGTTTGCTGCAGTTTGGACTACATGAGACTCAAACTTGTCTGAATTCAGTATATTCTGTGTCCAAATTAACAGGTAAAGCTACAGCTATGTGTGTTTAAGAAGTTAAGGAGAAATGTTATTATTATGTTATTATATTGTTATTTGTGACCGGAAAATCCTTTAAATCTAACAAAAACAGTGTGATATAAGCATAACACTATTCCAGAGGAGCTTGACATGGACAAGTGCTGACGTGGACAGAAGACAGTCTCCACACAGACGGTGGAGTGTGTACTCACATGAAGCGGTGTGTTGTTGTTGAGCTGGTCCTGACTGACGAGTGATGCTTCAGGGTGACAGTCGAGTTTCACTCCGTCCCGACAAGCAGCGTGACAAGTGTACTTGCAGCCTGCAGACACAGTACCATGGATCAGTTCACAAGCTTTAAAAAGGAAATTAAAGATAAAGAGAAGGAAGGTTTTATCTGTAATTGTAAAAGAGCTTTACAGTCATGCACACACAAAGCTATTGGGGATCTTTTCTCTAACGTATATTCAAATACTCCTTTGATATCAACAGCTTTGCCTGATGGGGTCAGAGCATCATAAAACAAACAACATGCAAATTCAGACTCTGGTGAAATATGAACGATACGTTCGATATGTTTCAGGTGACACTGCAGTTGACATAAGTCGAAGAAATCCTCACCACAGAAACAACTGCAGTTTGCTCCAAATGTGAGGAATATTCTTGTAGAAATTCGATTTTCTATTCTATTACACGAGTGTCAAATGTTTTGTGACTTTGAAAATCAGTGAATGGAGTAGAAAGTTTGAATGAGAGGATGAAAGATCACCGAACACCAGCGGTGAGAGCACAATAAGTGTCTTCTTCAGTCTGGCTGGATTAAACCTCACTGTTGTCATTTTAATGAGACGAAAGAGGGAAAACGTTTAATTTTATACTTACAGACACGAAAAATACATTCAACTTAAATGTCAACGTGCAAGTGTTCTAGAGCTCAAACAGTCAATTATTGTATTTTAGCAATTTTTCAAACAAAACAAGCAGGTTTTAACTTTTAAAGTTGGAGGAATTAAAATGTTTGCTCGTACAAATCAAGCAATAAAGGCTGTCTTTTCCTCTGAGCACCACTGAACTTTCAAAAATAAAAATACATTTTATGCACTGAATAAAATTAGGACTTAAGCGGCATGAAAATTCTTATCAGTTCATTCTGTCCATGCAAACACACACTAATACACACGGAAACTAAACAGAACTGGCAACCAGCCCAGCAGGATTAGGTATTTAAATAAACAGCACAAACAGGAGAGGAGGTCGGAAAAAAACTTTTCTGATCACATCCTGTCAATAAACCGTCATTGTTCAGTCTGAGAGAGTTGAATACACACACACACACACACACACACACACACACACACACACCCTACCTGTGGACCTCTTCCTCACATGCTGCCCAACTTTATCCGACAGTTTGCACATGGCTGCTCCCATCTCCCATCTTCATCGTACACAAACTCGGTTCTCTCACTATCACTTTACATCATCCCGGGAACACACACAGCAGAACGCCACCCACACCGACACACTCTCCTCTCTTTTCTGCTCCGCACACACTTCAGATATGCGCAGCTGCCATCCTGCTGGTTTCCCTGTCTCACTGCGTTGTTGTGCTGAGTGGGTGATTTAACAGTCAAATGGAGGCCACAGCGTGATGGACATGCAGACTGAAGAGTGGGAGGAGGGGTGGTGGTGGTGGTGGTGGTGGTGGTGGATGGACGGAGGTCTGCTGACTCAGTCATCGGCAGTCGCTCTGTGCTCTCCTCTCTGTTTCTCTCGCTCACTTACGTAGCTTGTTATGACTAGAGTGTGTCTGACCGCCTGGCTTCCTGTCCGTCCATTCATCCGCTCACCCAATCATCCACCCAATCATCCACCTCGATCCCTTTTGACAATGAACCTGATCCACAGAGGAAGATGCAAAGAGCCCTTTTTATCCACATACCATTATGGCCAGGGTTTAGTTTTCATATGATAAATATGAGATCAAATTGAAAACATAGAAAAAAGTGCACATAACCTAGTTTTTTGTTGTTTTTTTACTACTGGAGCTACTGTGCGATGGTCACTTAAGATTAAATAAACAACAACAACAAAAAAAAAAAAACAACGCCACGCATTAAATGTACCATATGACAGAAAACAAAAAATCATTGATGTCCTGTTTGGAGCATTAATTTTTTTTAATTCCTTTTACTACTTTGTAATCTCTTACTTTTTCTGTGAAGGTGAACTTGAGTATAGAAAAGAACCAACAAGTCAATTTTATTTCTAATTGTTTTTAATCACTTCTATTTGAGCAACGACACTTTTCCAATTTCCCAGTATTCCTAATTATCTACGGCTTATTTCAGCTTCGCTGTATTAGCCTTGGAATCCCTCTGCTTTTAGCACCAACGTCACAACAAAAACTAGATGAACCCAAAACTCTGATTTTGGACAATTTGAGCAACTTTGGCTGACTTTTGTCAGTTCTCAGAATCACAGAATGTTAACATGTTTTAAAAAAAGAGACAGATGAAAAAAGAAAAACAAAACAAAAAAAATGCAGCTCACTGTTGTTTTTTAACAACTTGTAACTTGCCACTGCTGTTTTTATCATTCACTTTACTTAAATCAGCATTTTTAATACTAGTTAGAATGATTTTTACTTGAAGTGGAACAACTTACATTTACTTTGCTTGCTGTTTTTTCCTCACTGTCTACCTCTCTATTATTGAATCATTGTGCAGTCTCAGAGATAAAAGCACTTCCCAGACACCACAAATCGATAAGACTCAATCAGCCACCTGAGAAATGCCTCTCTCTCTCTCTCTCTCTCTCTCTCTCACAGTAGATAACTATTGTATATATTACAGTGTAAATTAATTATTAAATTGGAAATATGTGAGGGAAATTTCTGAAACTTCTGAGCCTTCATGTAGGCTCTCCATTCTCCACACTTTATTTTATTCGTTTTTGTAATATAGTTAACTCTAAAATGATTGATAAAATGCTTTGATGAGTGTTAAAAATATGACTCATTTTCAGCCAAAATATTTTTTCATCTTGGATTTCCTCACACAGCAAACTTGGCACATGCTTTTATTTTGAAACCGTGCGTTTAACGAGTTCTACAAAATGTCACAAACCACAAGCTGGCCAGGGCTTTTCTCAAGTCTGTGATGTGTTTTTTAGCACATTGTCTATAATTTAGTCTGTGTGTAAAGAGAGAGGGACCATGAGGCTTCAGTTCCTCTAACACTCACCTGCAAAAACACACACACACACACACGCACACACACTTTTGACCTCAGCAGCTCATCCACGTCTCAGATTTACATATATGTGAGTGTGTGTTTTGTAGCACTTCAACAAACAAAGTAGTTGCTGCCAAATTTTAAAGATTTCAAAAGATCGAAATACACTCTGTGGAATTACATTTAACAGGGTAAAAACAGTTTCCAAATCTAGTGTGAAAAAAAGGAATTTTGAGACAAAAACAAACATCATTTTGTGTTTCTTGTATACATTGATAGTACAAATATTACCATATGATTATGGATTATGTCACTGCACTCTTTCATGCTCCATGTGTGTTTTCATTAATTTACTAAACTTATTTTTTCATTGTTTTTTGATGGACTTAGGTTTAGGCATGAAAGAACCGTTCTAAACTCGTCAAAAGTGAACATTTGGTCCCACCTTCTTGTCAATGGACAATTAAAACACCTGTTAAGGCCTGTGCTCAGTGCCAACATTCTTAGGTTAAGGTAAGAAGTACCTGCCTTGAGAACAAAGCAAGGTTAAGAAAGTTTAACGCTTTGAGAGGGATTGTAGTTTATTCAGTTTATTACAATTTAGTCAAAGGCAAACAATAATTGCTGGTTAACACTTGAACGTCCGTAGCCCAGCCATTTGGCCTTCCTACCTGCAACGTCCAGCCAAGTGTCTGGGTCAGTTAAAATTTGCATGCCTAAAGAGCAGCCATCTACATCGTTCACACATGAACAGCACAGCCATTAGGCAGGTCTGATGTGCATGCAAAAAGGGGGTGGATAAGTTTTTCATGATTTACCCTCACTTCTGTCACTAATGTGACTTCTAGGTCAACAGTTTGTTTTTCGTGTATTGCTGACATTTATTGTTAATGCACAAGATTCAAACAATACTTATTTACATGCTTAACGCTGTAATGAAGTGTACAAACAAATCTGTGCATCATGCGGGTACAGTGATAACTTCAACCCTCTACATTGTCTGCACATACTTGGCACTGCCACACAATCTCCTTTCTGCATTCGCCACACGTATATTTGTAGCATCCACACAGCGCAGTGGCATGATTGTTCTTGCACCGACAATTCACCTGGCACATTGGCCTTTTTCCTTGGCCAGGTGTGGCGGTTTGTCGCCGAAGACCTTTGTCCTTCTCCCTACAAATCTTATTGATTGTGCTAAGGAGGGTGGTCTTCCGGATGAGCAGTCGCCGGCCAAGTGACACAGATGTAAAGAAATTGTCTGTGGAAACAGTTCTCCATTTGTCCAAGAACGGTTCCATGAGCTTCATCACATTTTCTGATTTTGTCTCTCCCCCGCGGCACAACTGGGGTCTTTGCCAAGATATGGGATGATATTGCAAACATACTTGGTTTTCAAGTCGCACGCCACCCAGAACTTGATGCCAAAGTTGTCGGGTTTTGTTGCAATGGACTGGAGGAAACAGCAGCGAGTCTTTGTTGGAAACTGCTGCTCGTCAATGGTGATGTACCTGCCTGGGTTGAAAGATTTGATGCAGTTGGCAACGAAAGACCCCCAAATATTGGAGATGGCAGCAAACCTGTCAGCCCCAACTCGTTCTGTGCGCGTGGCCTTATCATCAAAGCGTAAATGCCGCATAATGTCTTTGAACCGGTTTCTGAGCATAATTGTTGAGTTCAGTGGATTTCCCATTTTCGCCGACCATGCGTCTTGCATGGATGGAAGTTTGATCACCCGCCGCACAAGGAGGATGGCAGTGAATGCCTTTAGTTCTGGGATGGCCATGAACCAGCTGTCGTCCTCTGTCTGGCATCCATGCTGAACAGTCCAGTCCCGAATAGTCCGAAGCATGTCCAGAGTGAAGACGCAGCGGAAACTCTGTAAACGAGTTGACACCGTACTTCTGACCAAAGCAGTTGGCTTTCCGTCTGTGCCGGAACATTCAGTTGGGCTTTGATAAAGAGGCCTCCCAACCTGTTCTTCACGCCACGTTGTGCCATCTTTTGCCTTCTCTGTTGGCGCAGCGTGTCTCCAGTCGACTTCTCTTTTCTGATGGCGGTGAAGTCTCCTCATCTGTGATCAGATTTCTGAGATTTGAGCAATGAAAACTTCCAGGAAGTTTAAAAATCTGTGCAAAGATGTATTTAGTTTCACCTCTTTATTTTTAATTTTATTATTATAGAATTATTCAACTTTTTGGGAAATTTCTGCCCCATTGAAAATGAATGGAACATTTTTGAACATTTGACATTTTGTCAGATCTTCCAGTTCCTTCATATTTCAACTTTCCAATGTCATTCAACTTTCAAAACAATAAACTAAATTTCAAATATTTCAAATGGATTCTGATTGTTTCAAAATTTTATACTCCTCCAGGAATATTCAGGTAAATTTCAGTTTCAGTTTCAATTTCAGGATAAGCAGGTTTAGAAAATAGATGGACAACTGCCATAACCAGCAAATCAGAACAAGATGCAAATTAAAGTCATTTCGTTGAGACGTTTAAGAAATAAACACTTCTCTCTTCATTTATAAGATCAGACTACTCAGGAGACTCAAAGTTGTCACGCTGTTCACTCTGCATGACTGATGGACAACGGAGAGCCACTCTAACACAATCTGACAATGACGTTTCCTTTCCACAGTCGCCCGGTGCTTGCTCAGGTCAGGGATTTGTACTGAAGAAGCATTTAGATGCAAACTGTTAGTGTTTAGCAAAATAATAGTTAATATTATTTTTTGGCTTTGTATTAATTGGACTACTTTGGAACGAGTTAAATTGTATTTTTGAAGTGCCTTGAGATGGCTTGTGTCATGGTTTCTCGCTATAGAGATAAAGCTGAGCTGAACTGATGTTACTCTGCTGGCCGTGAGTAAAATCCTGTTTATGAAGCACAACTCGAGTTCACAAACCAGTAGGTGATGTCACACTGGTTTTGTCCATCTAATTGCAATCTCATGCAACTTAAAGCTATAACGAGAGTTGATCAGTGCTCTCACACAATTGTTCTATTTTAACATATAATTCCCATTTTATAGACATAAGTTACCTACAGAAATACAATCTGAATAATAAAGGAAGCATTAGGTAAAAGTGTTTGATTCATACACAGTTGACATATAATGTCAAAGACCTGGTGAAACGTCAAAATTGAAACAACATTGTGATAAAAATCTATTGGCAGTTTTACAAACCAGTCTTTTATTTTGCATACTTTGTAACCTTTAAATATAAAATGCAGTTATTTTGACAGTAAGGTAATTTTGCTGTAGTCCCCCGGATTATCACTTTAACTTTAGCGCCTAAAAAAAGCGAACATAACGGTTTGTGTTTGCTGCAAGAACAGAGACAAAGACAGGTGTGTCTGAGGACAGGTGTGCCACGACAGCCATCTGCCTTCTCCTGATTCTACGCTTCTCTCTTTCTTTATTTATCTGTGATCATATAACCAAGACCTGAGCTACAAAAGGTTAATAACCACCAACACCAACTCTAACAAAACCCAGGTTTAATTTGGGAACAGATCAATGTAACCTTTTATTTTTTTTAGCAATCCTTGACATTTTGGGTTTCTAAATACGATCATTGTTTCTGGTTACAAGAGGACTCCTATCATCTTACTTCACAGTAAACTCTTGGCGAGAATACAGGACACTTTTCCACTAAAGGAACATAAAGAGGGACAGGTGGACAGTCAAGACGGAGTGGTGTCAAAGTCAAGCTGGAAACTCACCAGAGTTTCTCCACAGCAGGGTGACTTCCAGACGTCCAGAGCGTCGCATTACTTTTGAAAAGCGATAGAAAAACCAAGACAGCCTCCTCGCAGTTTTGGCAGCTTTATTTTTGGCAAACCCCATCACTCTCATCTTCTGGGCACAAGCACACTCTGCTGTGGGGTTTTCGCCTTCAGATGTTAAATCCCATGCAAAGACAACGTGATCCACAAAATCATCCTTTGCAGTCATCCATGATGTCTCTCAGTCTGTGGTCTGCTCTGCACTGATCTCTCTCTCTCTCTCACAGAGAGAGAGAGAGAGAGAGAGAGAGAGAGAGAGAGAGAGAGAGAGAGAGAGAGAGAGAGAGAGTCCCCAATTCGTGTCTGAGGCACAAATGTGGGTGTGTGTCATTAGATGTCACAAGTTAACTGTGTCTTTACAGCCAAACTGTGAGGCGACTGAACAAACAAAGAGATGGCAGCTGACACACACACACACACACACACACACACACACACACACACACACACACACACACACACACACACACACACACACACACACACACACACACACACACACACACACACACACACACACACACACACACACGACACTACAGCTGTCCTAAATTCAAATACGTCCATCTAAGTAATGCGTTTATCGGTTTTGCTGTTTGTTTTTTAGCCGTGTGTATATTTGTTGTTTTTTTTTTCGTTAGCCCAGCATGATAATAGAATATACTAATGTGCACATGCGTTTTGCCTCTGCATGCTCGTTCAGCTGTTTCGGTGGGAACTAAAGGCCCTATCCGCGATCCTAGCACTCATTCCTTTTTAAGCCATCTGTTGTTATTTCTCCTTGCCTGGCCAGTCATCCTGATCATTCTCCTCTTCAATAGAAAGAATTAGTCTGCTTCCTCTACACTTTGCTTAGATTTTAATATCAGCAGACACAAAATAACCGCCAGTGGATGCCGTTGGACAGGCTTACAGCATATAAAATCAGAGAAATGACTTATGTGAAGTAGGCAGAGCAACAATCACACCGGCATTGACGAAAAACATCCAAAATGGTACGTCAGTAAATGACTGTGGTCAGTTTGGCAGGAAAAAGCTGTTGATCGAAGACGCTTTTAGACATTCTGCCACCATATAAGTTGTTTTGAATAGCTGAACGTGCACGCTCCTGTATGAGTCATCACATAAGGACCACCCCTTTGAAACTGGTTAAATAAGTTCTGCACTGGTGGAAATGGTTGTGAATGAGAGCGATAATAATACCCACTTCATTAGAAAGTTTACAAAATGAAAGGTTATGGTTGAGTTTGACACTCAAGGGCATATTTTAATATTAAAAACAGCATTATTTATGTTTTAGAAACACACATTATCATATAGAAAGCCGTAACTATCCGATTTAATCTTTTGAAAACACACAACAACCTTAAAAGTATTGTTTAATCCATTTGCGTAAAATCTGGTCTCCTTTTTTTGCTCGTCCCACTTTTCTTAACGTAATAATTTTAAGCAACTAGGATGTGTTCAACACTACCTAACAAGACTGACAGCTCCAACCTCCTCCCTTTTTTGGTCTTAAGCTTTTTCTCCGATATAAATGGGCAGTCTTTGGTTTTATAGTTTTGCCTCTCTTTTTGTTTCTTTAAAAAAAAAAAACATTCCTTAGAAATGAAAGAACCATCTAATAAATGATAAATTAATTGCTTGTTTCTTCAAACTGAGGATAGACTGAAGACATGCTGCAGCAGAAAGCAGAAACGCCTTTGACCGGCGAAGACTAATGAACTCTAATGCAACTTAAAGCCGGTCAGACAACGATCCTCTGCTCTGTTTGCAGGCTTCTGTTACTTCACCTCATTGAGAAAGAGATAAAGGAAAAGAGACCCAGAGGAGGAGGGTGAGTCGACCGCTCACAGGCGTTAATACTGGATCATGAGCTTCTCGCATTAAGGCCGGGCACGTTTATTTGTAGCAGGTACTTTAGGGAACTTTAAGGTACTTTTTCAAAATGAAAACATAAAAAGGCTTTTAATATTCCGAATCTGATTCTTTTACTTTTTTTTTTTTTATGTGTTTTTGATCCTCTTTGGCCTTCGCTTGAGATGAATTCAGTTCAGTCTAAAGTTTGTAGACGTCTTGACTGAAGCTTTTCTTCCACAGTCAGTTTCAACCTTTTAAAAAACGAGCTCGTTCATGTCGTGTCCTAGGGCGTCCAGACGTGGGACATAACAGCCTCATATCCTTTAACCACTTGTCAGTTTTAAGGCTGTGAAACATTTCAAACTTTCTGAACTCCTCACACATGAATTCAAGATCAGACTGTAGAACAGACTGTAGAACAGACTGACCATCATCATCATCATCATCATCAGTTTGGATATTTCATCAAAATGCTTTGATTCAAATTGCAACACTGGAATCGACTCCTAAAGATACACTAATAAATGAAAGTTGTCAATAACCGACCAGGACTGAGCTACTAAATAAAAAAATGACAAACTTATCTTAGAGACCATATATTATCACAGTTGCATAATTGGAGCACAACAGACCACTAATGACCACTGCAAGGTGTCCTTGTAACATGTTTTTAAATCTTTTTTGTAAGATTTTAGTCCTAAGAGTCAATATTACCAAAGGACACTGCAATAATAAATCTTCTACAGGATACAATCAGGCATCCAGAGTGACATTAACAACCTACAACCTCTTTATAATAAAATAATAAAAAAACAATATCAATGTAAAAGTACTTTGTTTTTGCGGAGCTGCAATATTCTTTTTCCTGTTCATTTCCAGGAAAGAAAGTGTGTTAATTATTTCCAAATAAAATAATTAATGGCTTTATTGCTTTTTAAATTATCCCTTTTCAAAAACCCCCTCAGCAGGAGTGCATTTTCTTTTACTAACTCACTTAAACTACAAAAGTTGCACCAACAGAATTTTGACTATTTAATGTGTTTTCCAGCGTGGACTGTATTATAATGAACCAGAACATTTCCTCACTGACAAACCTGCTCTTTGTGACAGATTAATTTTCAACCCAACAAAATGCACCTGTTGCTGAGCTGGCTTATAAGTGACCATTTGTGTCTGTTAATAAGTGAGCCAGTGGCTGATGCAGAGCAGTCATCTGTGGATGTGGCGCTCAGGTTTGTCCTTTCATAATTTCGAGGAAGGTCACTGGTTTGCTTAAGATTTTGCACAGTTACGGCTTCCTGAGTGGATCTCGAGTGCAAAGACGCTTTGCGCTCACAGTGAGAATCAGAAAACATGAAGTCCATCAGCACAACTGGTAAAACTGTCCGGAAACAAAGAGCGCATTGTGCAGCCTCGTCCTCTGCAAAAATAATTAAGGTAGAGAACTTAACGGATGAAGACAGGGAATTTAAAAAAAATCTTTTGACCCTTTTCTTGTTCAGTTTGTGCATTAGGATTAAATATTAAGCTGCTACTGAATCAGATAAGATCAGCTGAGTTTGTAAAATATTCTACATAGAAAACATTTGTTGGGGAAGTTATGACTTTTTGAATATTGTAGAACAAACCAGTGCAACTTATGTACAAACAGTATGCACATATATCACATATAGATTTAACGTTTTTTAATCTTTTTTAACATGTGTTTGTGTTTAAAACTTTTTGACACGTAACTTGTTCTATTTTTAAAATTCAAAGGTCTTTGGTAGCAAAAACCTAAGTTAACCTCTACTTTTTTCATTTTAAGTTGTCGTTTTTTTTCCTTTTCTTTTGACAAACTACAAAAAGGTTGACATCTATGTTGTTTGTGTTTGTTTGTATTGTTGACTGACCTTTAAGGTCAAACCACAGAGGAAAGCGCGTCATTAGACGTTTGAAATTTAATATTGTAGGGCAGAGATTGAAAAGAAGACGTCTTTCCACTCATTTTGCTTCGATGAAAGTCGTCAGTCTGTCTCAGTAATGTCAGTTAAACAGCGAAAATATAAAAATCAAGCTTTTCAGCCAAAGCTACGCAAGATTAGTTACTGCAATAGCAAAATGGTTGAGCTAAAAATCGTAGTTCAACATACACGTGGCATGTTTTGACATTTACATTTTACTTTTGTTTTCCAGACAGAACTGTTATAAACAGTAAAAATAACTGAGTATTTACTTTGTACATGTGAGTAGCCGCCGTTCTGGATTTTGATGTCAGAGTAGATGAGGTTTCTCCAACTTTCCCAGTTGTAATTCAAGTTGAAATCGGAATTTCCGACTTCTAAGAACAAATGTAACGCAGCACAAGCCAATGAAGGTTGGAGTTAATTCTTATCAATGACACGAAATCAATTTTTTTTTAAACAGAACACATCAGGAGCCCAAAACACGATGGAAGAGGGTTTTTTTTTTTTTACTTCTTCCCTCAATTGTTTTTCAGGCTTTACCAGACCCAGACGGATATCTTAAGTTTGTACTTGAGGAGTATTTCAGGCTCATTGTCTTTTAAACCTGAACTTGTCCAACTGCATATCGCCCACATTCCAGCTGCTAAACATTTCAAAAGACGTTCTAATTCACGTCATCTACAGCGCAGCTTTTACTACGACAGACATAACTCCTGAGACGTTTATTTTTACCCATATTTCTCTAATTTATAACAAATTTATATACAATCATGGTCATATTGAAATATTATGCCGAAACAAGGCCAGCCGAGCAACTATCAAATTCCTGTTGAAGATGTCCAGGATGTCCAGGTCCAGGATGAAGTCTTCAAATTGCTTTTTTTAGACTATGAGCACATTTACAATGAAAACCAACTGAATCTTCACTTTTATGCCTTAAAGTTTAAACCAAGAATGCAGGTTAGTAAATACTAAAGATTTTACACCCTTTTTGGAATGTTTTTCTTTAAAAAAAAAAAAAAGCCAGAGAAGAATTCCATTAAATTTAAGAAAAAAATCCTAATAATAATAATAATAATAATAATAATAATAATAATAATAATAATAATAATAATAATAAGGAAAATCACCATATTTGTTGTGTTTCACTTACGTAAGTTTAACATTTGCAATGACAAAAGACACAGACCTTGGTGTGCAACTTATATTACTAATATTATGTAATACACTTTGGCAATTCTTTTGAAAAATCAACAATTAATTCAGATGTGTTTTGTTTTGTTTTGTTTTAAGGCCACAAGAAATCTAATCATGTTAAACTTTTAGTAAAAGTATTTAGGACGTCTTGGTACTTAACAGGTTATCTGATTGATTGATGTCCCACTTTTGGTGTCAAACTTAATGGTGATGGATTAAGAAAATAAAGCTTATGCACTAACATGGTCATATTTTCAGTAAAAATTACCATGTTAGTACCTCGTCCTCCTCACCTGAACAAGTGAGCCCATGGCCCAAGATGTAGTTGCAGCACGCATCACACCAGGTAGGGTCCCCTACAGGCTCGAAGACGTGTCCCTCTCCAGATTCCTCTGCCACCCTGGGGTCCCCCTTTCCGGGGGTGAAGATGGTTCTTACGTCAGGGGGTCGGAACCCCTTTTTCCTCCCTCGGTGCTGCCCCTCTCCGGGCCCTTCCACCCCGTGCCTGGCCGCTTCTCCTTCATGTCTTCCCTCGGGGGTTCGCGGTCTCACCTCCTGCTTGCCCCTCTCGCTCCAGGCCGCCTCCAGGCTCTCCAGGCTGGGTGGCTGAGGAGACGGATGCCGCCGGACAGCTTTCACCACCGCCGCACCCTTGTTGGCCTTGGAGATCCGCATTTTGGCTCCCGGCGGCCGCGGCCACGTATCCTCCGGGGCTCCGTCCGGAGGGCTTGGTGTGGGTTTGTTCATATGAACTGTTTGGACCGTTAACTCGGAGTCGTCCGCGACCGAGGAGCGCGCGGGGGCGTATTTACGACCCTGCGGAGCGACGTTAAACATCATGACGTACGGCGGTCTTCATACTCCGCCGCGTGCAGGTGAGTTCATCAGCGACAGGTGAGACGTGTGGCACTGCTGCGCCGCGTGAAGCAGCTCGCGCTCGGTCTGTTGTCGGAGAGCCGGTTGAGGCGGTCACAGGTCAGAACGGGTTGGATCTCATTTCAGACAGCAGACTGTCCCGCATACCGAGCCCCTGTCACAAAAACGCGCATTTACAGTAAACCTTCTGTTCACAGCCACCAAACCGTCAACGTATCCACTCAGCACAAACCTAACTAAACCGTTTGACTTTGACTTTGGTTTCTCTGTCAAAACGAGAGCCAAATCTCAAAAGTATGAGCTTGTGCCCTGAATAATAACTGAAAAATCAACAAAAACAGAAAAGTTTTAAGATAGTGAATTAGATTTGCGATCCATGTTGCAAAATTACTTGCGGTTCTTAATTTTGACCACGGGGGGCGCTGCTGCTCTTCTGATATAGATTCATGGAGTAAAAACTATTAACTTCACTATGTGGATAGGTAGGTACCAGGTTTAAGTCTCTTTCTGATCTGTTTTCACTTTGATGTCATTGGAAGATGAGACGAGATGTCAAGAAAAGGAGAAAATTGACTTGGACGTGGATTCATCTGTGATGTGGTTCTACTGTAATTAAACTGTAGTTGTTCTACACATAAAAACATTACTTTTCCTGATCCATCCATCCATCACACCACCAGGACCTTTGACTAGTGTCCACACGGCTCCATCAGCAACCTGTTTCGTACTAAGCTTATTTGCTCATTGGCATTAACAGTCACTCTGGTCAAATCTGTCCATCC
The DNA here is from genome assembly GCA_014839995.1 of Xenentodon cancila. Lineage (NCBI taxonomy): Eukaryota > Metazoa > Chordata > Actinopteri > Beloniformes > Belonidae > Xenentodon > Xenentodon cancila. Next base: position 7,345,551 of record CM026219.1, on the reverse strand, counting down.
ACCGCCATTCCTGATGTTCCCACCTAAACAAAAACAACTAGACTCCTGTTATGGATGAGAAATCCAGCTGCAGAGGCTGAAACTGTTTTTGAAGCAGGCTGTAAATATGTGGGCGTCAGTGGAGATTGACTTGTGTTTGGAGCCAGCCCTCTAGTGGCCAGACAATGAACTGCAACATTTCTTCTGTCCACATTGGCTTCGTTTCTTAAGTTAGTTGTTGCGCTGGGTTACAGCGTGTAGTTGCCGCCTCGCACAAGGTTCACTGCGCTTACAGAGATGACATCTAAACCTTTTCTAAAATGCTAGGGAACCATTTAGGAGACTTTGACCAGCTCTTGTCATTACTGTCACTTTAATACTTGAATTTGATCTTAGCTCAGGGCATTCAGAAGTAAAGAGATTATTTTGTCAAGATCCAAAAGATTTTACTGCCATGTTTTCAACACGTTAAGCACACAGGTAGGAAAGGAGACATTTTTAGCATTTTTCTTTCTGTATTAAAAAGTTATGGCTCTAACCAGATTTAACACAGGTCCACTTAATTGTGCAGCCTTTCAATCTAAAATTTAATGTGAAAAATACAGTGTTATTTTCAAATTAAATAGTAAATGGAGTCAATACTAAAAATACATTAATATGAAATGAGATTAATTTAACTAAGGTCTGTAATAATATGAATCTTGGAAATTATTTGCATTAAAATTTTACTTTTTAACAAAACAAACTAATAGTACCAGTTTTTTAACAAAAAGCAACTTGAACATCCAACAAAACACAAATTCAAATCTCAGTTTTGATTTAAGAAAAAGTGCAAGTGCTTAATTATGTGGCAGAATACAAACGTTTTTCTGGTCCACGACTCCTTATCTAATTCCATTAAATAATGCTTTAATGTCAAACATCTTCTACTGGTGCATTCGTAACCTTTTTTTAGGCACAGTCCATTCAAGTATAACAAAATTTGGTATAAAAATAGGTTGGTCGTTTCAGTCCATGTAAACTGGTTTGATGGTGCAACCCCCCCAAATAAAAACCCCAAAAGCAAAAACAAAACATAGACTTGTTTTTCCTTTTTACATTCATTCAATCTTTAAAATTGTGAGTTAGTGATTAAAAAAGACGAGTGAACTGCAGGAAGTGGATCAGTTGGGGCAGAGTTCACTGGAGGCCTGCGGGAGGCGCTCTTGAGCTGGAAACCAGATCCTCCTCATCAGTCAACTTCCTCATCGCTTTCTATGGCTTCTTCCTGAAAGAGAAGGAGAGAAGACTAATGAGTAATTTCAGAAAAGACAAATGGGTCAAACTAACAGCCGTGCCCTTTAATACGCACATATCCGCCGTGCTGCTGCACCCAGGGTGAATAAAACTCCTGTAGATATCTGGCTCCGTACTGAAGCAGGCGATTCGAGGGCAAGGTTTCCACCGCTGAGAGACGACTGGTGACCTGCAGGAGAATGAAAGGTGTCCAGCATTTAGTCATAAGAACATTGCATAGTAAATTGAATCACCGGAGCTATAAATTCCTACTTTTGTGAATAAAGTTTATCAAATTTGCTTTCACCTCACAGATTGCAGCAATCTGGGTTTTGGGGGATGCCTGTGGCCCCAGAGCATTAGGGCTGGAGCTCCTGAAGCCAATCCTCCCGAGGAGGGTCGTAATTACTCTACTGAAGGAGGTGTAGTTAGGGAAGAAGTCTGCGGTCACGTTTTCTTCTTTCATCTGCAGGTGGACCAAAGAAACGCGTGCTGGTTAGTGTTTTAAAATCCATCTTCATCACAAGTAACCACGGAAATAGATTTGATACTTTTTCCACAGTAAAATGCTTATTTTTAAACCAGCTTATCCATGTAAAATATTTCAGAGTAGAACTGTCTGCACTGCAGATAATGTAATAACAGCTTCTCTAGCACATTTATCACAAGCTGTAAAAAGAAGTAGTTTGGTGAACTCTGGACCTGCCAGATATGGTGGAATACGTGCATAAAACCAAACTGTAAAACACCCAAGAGCTTCCACACATTAGTCATAAACGTTTCCTGTAACATGACGATAAAAGTTCAAGGAAGTTCTGCAGCTTTCCATGTCAGAGGAGATCGTTTTGTACCTTGGTGTTCAGCCTGTCTCCACTCTCCCTCAGGAGCAGACCAATGACCTTCTCCATGTCCTTATTCTGATCTGAAAACAGAGCAATCGATTAGAAAGTACATTAAAAAAAAAAACAAGAAAAACAAACGCCAGCTTAAGGGTTGTAAGAATAGATTCCATATTGCTCAGGAGACAGACATTTACACATAAACACACAGATAAACGCAGTAGCAAGCTGCGGGTATTCATCATGTTGTAATCTATCATCCAACTTGAAAAACCGGTTTGACCAGGCTGCAGACAAGCAGAAATGTTTACAAGGAAAAAATATTGAACCCAAGTCAAACATTTTTCTTTCTCTGCAAGAGGAAACTCACTTCCGCCTGAGTCGGGCTCGATCTCTGAAACAAACTGGATGCCATCAGAAATCTCAATCAACCGGTCCACGACGTTCACCAAATCCTCCTTATTTTTATCTGAATCTGTAAGAAATAACGCACAGAGAAGAGCATTAGAACATAAAAAAGAAGAGGCATCGGGATGTGATGGGAGTCAGCAGGATTTTGGAAGTGAGTCTAATGATGAGTAACTGGGGGTGACACAAAATTCTTTCCCCATCCAGATTACAACCAGTATTGTAAACTTAGACGCATTTTTGTGGGACTCAGCAAATTAAAATCAAGAGTTCAACAGTCTAAATAGCAGAAAAGCTTGTTTGAGGGGAAATGTCCCAAATCCTGTTTTTCCTGGTTTCACTTGTCAGTTTCATGCTTAAATGACTATGATTGAATGTCTTTTAGAGGATAACTGTTACATAACTACATGTGAATAGTGTGCTTCTTCATCTCCTTATGTCTCTTATCTTATTTATTCTCTTTTATACCAAATTGTTTATGAAAATGGGCGAAGTCTGAAAAAATTCAGTTAGCCGCCAAGCTTGAGAAAATTAAAACCTTGTACTCCTCCAGTTACAGGATTTTAGCTTTAAATGATTAAAATTGCAATGATTTTTACATACATAATTCAAAGTTGCCTTCGTCCAGTTTTTAAATCTTCTTTCATGTTCTTGCAGCAGAGTTTTTCCTCTGTCAGCATCAAGTTTGTCCATGTTCAGGGACATTTTTATAAATCACTTGCAGGACAGAAACAGCGTGGCCGCATCACAGCTGTTCTGACGTCCCCGTACCGACTCACAGACCTTTTCAGGCTTCAGTTTACCATGTTATTACTAGTTTTTAAGACTAAGCGGCACAGCGCCACCATACCTGCCTCAACTCTTGCATCCCCACACTGCAGCCAAAACACCGATGTCCAGAGACGACCGGTAATCTCTACTGATCCTGTTTAGAGTCACCTTCAAAATAAGAGGTGACGGGGTCTTTTATTGTGAAACAACTTAACCTTTTCACGCCAGTGCTGGAACTCAAAATCAAGTATTTACTCTCTGGACTTTTGTTCAAGTTTAGCAGAAAATGTTGAGTTTAATTTTTTTCTTTCTTCTTTTGGATTCCTGTACAGCCTTCTGATGTTGCGGTATTGAAATAAACTTTTACTTAAATAATCCTCTTTTGGGGTTAGAATGAAAACATCACACCTCTGCTTCTCTATGTGCTAATTTTTCTTCCTTACAATTTTTGACACTGAAGTAAACTTCTTCTGGACTCATTGTCAGACAAGATAAATCATTAACTTTGTCAGGCGTCTATTATTATTTTATTTTTTTTTAAACAGAGAAGACAAACGCTCATCATACTTTGAATCCCCTTTTCTGACAAAAGAATTGTTATACTCACCATCATCATCATCATCCTCATCATCAGCAGAAGCGGAAAAACCAAGACTTCTGTTTAGTCCGTGTTCACCGTCAGGCGATCGCGGAGGCGGTTCTTCATCATCTTCTGTCTGAGGTTTCATGCACCTAAAAAGTGTCCAAAGCCTCAGTCCCTTCTTCTTTTTCTTCTTCTTCCTCCCCTCTGATGTTTCCTCATTTCCAGTCTGGACTGGTTTCTGAGATGCAGCACTTCCATTTGCTTTACCATCACCGTTTACCGGACCCAGTTTGTCCTGCTCGTGCTGCTCAGCTCTCTGTCTCGGTCGTCTCCTCGTCGCGTAGGCCATCATGACTCTGTACTCCATCGTGTCCTCCACGCTCTCCGCCTCGGAGGTGGGATCATGGTTGGACTCTGTGGTGCTGGGGGGACTGTTGTGGTCGGAGATGGGCTCGTGGTTGCCCTCGTGCCTGTTCGCCATTGCTGCTTTACTGTCCACTGAGGAAGAAGAAGACAGAGCTGTAAGACTCAGGAATTTACAGCTGAACAACTGGTTCATGCCTGTTTTTAACTAGATCTTGTGATTAAACACGGCAGATTCTGAATATTTGTTGTTTACTGTAATAGAGAGCTTGTAAACCCTTGGGAGGAAATATCAAGAAATTTTGATATAACAGGGAAAATGTTGTGGCATTTAAATATACCTGAAAACATCCAGTTATTGGCAAGTTCACATAAAAAACTAATCAACCTTTCTCCCGGTTTACAGGTACATTTAGTCAAACTTAGGATGGTGGCTGACTTTTCTCTCTTTGATGTCTAATTTATCAGCTCAGGAATGAAGAAAGAAGCAATATTAATAAAAGAAAAACAGCAAACCCACAGTTTTGAGAGGCTTTAAACGCTAAAATAAAATATAATACCATCTAAACATGCGTTACAAATAAAAATATAAAGGTGTGTACGGACACATCGATTTAATATTACTGTAAGTGTCGGTTATAAAAGTATTTCTAACGTTTATCCTGTTGGCAGACTCATGTCCAGGCACTTTTGAGTCGTCGGTTGTTTCTTGAAAGAAAGTTGATAAAAACGTAAAATCAAACGTGACTTTAAGGTGAAACTTTAAAGTGAACTGACCTGAACACGAATCCAAAAGAAATGCGTCGCAGGGCAAAGTCTCCTTTTAACCGACTGTCATATCACTGCACTTAGTAGGAACAATATCCTGGCATTGAAACAGGAATATTTAGAGTTTGAACAACGAAAACTTAAAACTTTTTAGTGAATCGCACGTCCACTTCCTTCGTTGTCTTCGGTCCGACTGGCTGAGTTGGTAATAAAGCTGCGCTCTACGTCACCACCTCGTCATCCTCGTCACGTGATTAGAGAGGGGAAAAAAAGTTATAAAAGTTAACTTTTTTAAAAATCTTTTTCTGTTCTTTTTTTTTTTTAAATTAATCTCAATTAATCTACATAAAGGTTTTTAGGCCAAATTGTAAAGTTGTATACGAGGGGTTGAGTGCTTTCATTTGTTGTTTTCAAACAGCTTTTTTACTTTGGTAAATTTATCCAAACTTTTTTTTTTCTGGTATCGTGATAAACATGATTATTATACAGTATATTCTTATTTTTTATGTTATTTATTAAATGTGTTTTTTTAAAGAAACACACAGCCATCATTTTGACTTTTATAGTAAGATACACAAGACAAATTGAAAGTGAAAGACAAATAAAAATGACTAAGCAAAAAAAAAAAGTCTTAAACCCTTACATCTGTCAGGTTATAATGCTCCAAAGAATAAAACTGTAATCAAATAGTAATAAACTGAATAATAAAACTATACATATATTCTTAAAATTGTGTGCTAATCCTATTTTAAGACAAGTCACATTTTCCCTTTCTGGCTGTGTTGTAAAGTGATAAACAAGGTTATTGTGTGAAAACATATCCTGGCAGTATAATGAGCCGTATGCTGATGGTGCAATTATACCACAGTTCACACGGCAGGTGTCAACATTGTCATATATACGCAATAAAGGAGTTGGCTTAATCAGAATCATGAGAGGAAGAGGTTTTTGGTTTTTAACCACACAAAGCGAGACATTGAATGTAGAATAGCAGCTTAACGTGTGTGTTGTGTATATTATCCAGAACCACGGCATTCATTTTCATTGTTATGCTGATGATACGCAGCTGTATCTGTCTATGAAGCCAGATGAAACAGAACCATTAGACAAACTTCAGATGTGTCTTAAGGACATCAAGGACTGGATGTCTAGAAATTTTTTGCTACTAAATTCTGATAAAACAGAGGTTGTTGTTTGTGGTCCCAAACAGCTTAGGAAGGGATTAGATGGTCTTGCGATGGCCTCCAGTAAAACTGTGCGAAACCTTGGCGTTATATTAGATCAGGATTTTTCATTTAAACAGCATATTAATCAGGTTTGTAAAACCGCGTTTTTCCACCTCCGTAATATCGCAAAGATCAGGAGCATCCTCTCGCAGAGTGATGCCGAAAAACTAATTCATGGGTTCGTATCTTCTAGACTAGATTACTGTAACGTGTTGTTGGCTGGATGTCCAAGTAATTCTCTGAACAGCCTCCAGCTGATCCAAAATGCAGCAGCGCGAGTGCTGACAGGAATCAACAAGAGAGACCACATCTCTCGAGTTTTAGCTTCCCTCCATTGGCTCCCTGTAAAATTTAGAATCCAATTCAAAGTTTTATTACTGGCATATAAAGTCCAAAATGACCTAGCGCCACGATATTTGCAAGACCTACGTACGTTCCTAATAGAGCTCTCCGTTCTCAGAGTGCAGGTTTACTCGTAGTTCCTAGAGGATCCAAATGTAGATTTGGAGGACGGGCTTTCTGTTATCAGGCACCATCACTCTGGAACCAACTTCCAGTTTGGGTGAAGGAGGCTGATACCACCTCCACCTTTAAAACTAAACTTAAAACATTTCTGTTTAATAAAGCATATAGTTAGTGTACATTTAGTACCTTAATGTGTCAGGCCCAGTAGTCAAAGCTGCAGCTGCAGGACCAGATTAGAGCAGCTCATTTTAAACAGCTTCGGTGTAGATATGCTGTTATAGGCCTCTGCTGCAGGGGGGCACCAACATGATCCACTGAGTGGTGCCTTTCACCTCCTCTGTTTCTCTTTGTCTTCTCTGTCTCTTCTTCACCTCAACCCTCATTTATTAACAATATCCCATAAACTTAATTGTGGTCCATTGTTCTGGTAGTTTTTTGTGCTTGTCAGGCCCTTCTTTTCCTCTTCTTTGCATGTCCTGCGGACCAGAGCCTCGGGAGCTGCTTGCTGACCTGCAGTTCCACCTCTGACCATCCCAGTGTCTGTCTTCACCTGTCTGTATGGATGTCTGTTGGATATTTGCTGACATCCCGACCTGCAGTCCTCATCCCATCTATCCATATCACCCATATACACAGAAGTCTAATTGGACTACTGATGATAGTTACTATTGTATCCTGTCTTGTACCTTTGACGGTGTCTCTATGTCTCTCTTCTAAGACAAAAAAAAAAAAAAAAAAGAAGTCTCTGTGTGAGTCTTACTTTTGACTCGACAGGTATCCTATTAGACTTATGTCTTCTGAAAGACTGACATGTATGTCGATGTGAACTTTTGTTAAAATTAAAGGTGGGGTAGGGAGTTTCTGGAGGAAATCACGTCTGCTAATATTTGAAACAAAACATCAACATCCCCCTCCCACTTCATGTGCATGCACACAAGCAGTCATTGTTATGGTTTGGCATTTCTAGTTTGCCGCTCTAGGGTTGTATATAAAGTTCTAACCAAGCACAATCTTTAATGTGCTATTAACTGTACTAAGAGACTGCAGGGACACAAACTTAACTACTGCATTGCTCATCAGCTTCGGTTCTACTTCTTGTAGCATATAAAAGACCGTGAGGTTGTACAAACTTGGATCATTTCAAGATCCTTACGCACCAACCCCTAACCAACAGATAGCTGATCACGGGTGACTGCAACCGGCTTGACACTCGTGAATCTGGTAGGTTTGCAGGTTGCCGATCGACCACAGGTCCCATCGGAGCTCCACGATTCGTCATGCCAGCACTCATTTGAGATGTTTTGGTAGCAGCATTTATAATGAGGATGTTTAGTCAGATTTGAGCAGAATAAATGAAGGGTAACATTGATTATCATTACCAGTGTTGTATAGTGTTTCAGGTTTGCGCTCATGTAGGAACCCATTAAACTGCCTTTAACAAATCCAAATCAACCCTTGTTGATGCATTTGAGAAGAGCTTGATGAGGCACTTTTATTTAAAGAATTACTGAAAGTACTGTAGTGATGATATATATGCTGCTAAATACTAGATATGTGGTTTAGTCAGCTCGGTCAGGACAAAACTGAATTCACTGCCGCTTTTGCCTTCAAAAACGGAAGTATGAATAATTACTATGCAGTAAACCTTGGTGAAGGGTTTTCCCCTACACTCATTTAAGCAAAAAATAGGCTCTGAGACAAAAAATACATGATCACAAGTTATTTAAACAAATACACAAATCAAACTTCAAGTAATCCCATCATTATCAGCAGCAGAAAAAGAAAATACAAAAGCAAAACATGAACAAAAACCACAAAACACATGCCCGACGTTAAAAAAACTCGGCTATGAAACCTTTAAAACTATAATAATTTAATAGTTTAAACAACATTAATGCCAGTCTTTATGCCATTACCAGAAAACAAATCCCAAGGAGGTAAGAAAATGCCATGCATAACCAACTCTGATGAGAGACACAATTTAATACAAAGGTATGTTTCTACTCGACAGCAAGTGTAATACGAAGAGTGTGTGTGTGTGATCCAGAACAGGCCCGGCTTGGTAGCGCAGTCACCTAATAGAAAATGTCATCACCATTCACAAGTACATGTTTCCCCTTTTAAATAGACATTATGTTTACTTTAATATCTCCAAAGGAAGCTCTTTGTGCCGGATGTTTGTCAGCAGTAGCCATCATAGAAGTCCTGCATGAAGGAACAAAATACTTTTTTCAAAGTTACATTTATTTTTAAAGGGTTAAAGCATGAATTTATTTGAGATTTCTTTTTTTTTTTTAATCTACTTTTTTTTAGATTAATCTGGGGAATAGAGCCCTGAATTTAACTCTTGAGGAAATACATTGATAAAATAGGCAGAAAAACACACAATTCTCTGGTTTCATGTTTAATATACTTCAATACAATGCATTTAACCAAAACTATTATCTTTACTAAGAAGGCCAACTCTATCCCTGAAAACAGAGTCTTCGCTGATTGGCCGCCACTCAGTAATATAATATCACATTTGACAATTTTCATAACTGAGGGAGTTTATTCCGGTTTTATTGGAAAATTACGGAAGACTCCTAAATGCAGGATGAGACCAGCATTTTTGTTATTTTAATGGAGATGGCAGAGTGAAAGATCACAAGGAATACCTGCAAAACGTCTCTCTTGTCATTGTTGGACATCGTATTGGGGAAGTTTAGTGTGAGATGGATCATATGAAAACATCAATTCTGATCTCATGTCCAGCCCACATAAAACTGATCTCATGTCTTCATAATTACAAACATTTACATCTTAACATATGAGTGCAGCTTGTGAAATACAATAAATTATAACTTTAAAAACAACACTGCTTCTGCACCGGCTCTTCGCCTTTAAGCTTGTGCCTAAAAAAAAGAAACTACTGTAGCTGCGTGTTGAATTTATGTTTTGCTGCTGACTTCATGGCAAAAATAAAAAAAAACGTAGAAGTTGTATGACCACAACTGAATGATTGTGTATTTATTCATCTCTAAAGACATATGAGTGATTTATTTAGTTATCTCCTCCAAGCCACCTCCATGAAAATGAAAAACTTTTGATAAAAAAAAAAAAAAAATGGTTAAAGCTCCAAAAACCTATAAAGCTTACATTTTCTCAGATGTTCCACGGAAGCACTTTTGAAAGTGCGTGCTATAATACTAGTTATTTATTTTGCTAAAATCGAGCGTACTGCTTAGGTGGAAAATCTCTAGATAGCCGCCAACCAGTGTGGAGTACAGAATGACATCTAGTGTCTTAAATTGTAAATTGCATCCAAATAAAGGGTCTCCACCTGCCACCAAATAAAGAAAGTCACCACAAAAAAATATGAAAAAGGCTCTAAAATATATAAATTTCACCTCAGATCAGGATACTATCATGCTTGATCATAGACTGCACAACGCACTCCAATATTTAAAAAAAAAAGCCTGTTATTTAAAAAAAAGTTTTCAGTCATATTTGGAAAATTTGAGTCTTTAATATATACTTTTTTTTTTTTGGTTTCGTTTTCAAATAATGTTTTAAGTAAAGGAAAGTTAAACAAAAGCTTAAACTCAAGTAGACGGGCTCTAATTTAAAATAATTTGTAAATCTTGATAAAAATAAAACTGGATAAAATGTTGCTTTTAAAAGAACAGATGTGTTTGAGTAATACTGCGAATCCCCGTAACAGCTGTAAACTACATTTTTAAAGATAGTTTGCACAACTTCTATGGTGGCCACATGCAAACTTTTAAAATGCCCCCAAAATCCCCAGGAATGCTTTTTTCATTTCCTTCTACTGTGAATATGACTTTAGTTGACAGCAGTTCTTTTTACAAGACACCTCATGGGTTATTTCAGTCCTTCAACATACATGCACACAAAAGAAAGTAAGTAAAAATAAAACAATCATAAACTCAAACGGCACTGAAGTAACATTGCACATTCAATATCCTCCGTGCTCAAAGGTTGACTATGTTTGAAACATTAATGTAATGTAAACAACTGATAGAGAAATACAAAAAAAAGAGAAAAAGTCATTCACTCATATTGCAATAAATATGGCTCAGAATTTTTTCTTTTTTTTTTCTCAGATAAATGGTGCAAACACACACACACACACACACACACGGTCATGTGCACACAGGATATGCATGACAACAGTCTTACATTCACACACACACGGTCAACGTAACCTGCAGTCTGTGGTTAAACTGTGAATATGCTGCTCTTTTGATAAGGAATGAGTCATGTTATCATGCACCCACTCAGACGGAGCTGAGCCTGCCACATCCGTACCGCCACCACCAGCACACCGAAAACTTAAACTACTTGATCCAGAAGCTCTCGTCTGAAATTAGATGTTAGTGATTATGTTTTTAAACACACTCCCTAATGCCTTGCGTTCCTTTGCTCCCTCCAAACTGGAACAATACCAGTCTTTTGCCAGTAACAAACTGGACCGCAGCGAGTGACGCAACACTTGCTCGTTCATGGAAAAATGAGCTAAAATGGAGACATTTTAGATTGGAATTTAAAGAGAACATGTTTTGCTTTTGCTCTGATGTAGAGACTATTTTCATAACTGGTGAAGCTGAAACTGGACATTTTCAAAATCTCTTTTGGTTCAGCCAAAACGGCTAAAATATTACATTTCTAAACAGAGATAAAATAAGCTCACTTTGAAAATCTGTACATTTTAGAAAAAAGAATAACATTAGTGATTCATTTTCTATCAATGAGTGATCAAACTATATATATATATATATATATATATATATATATATATATATATATATATATATATATATATATATATATATATATATATATATATATATATATATATATATATATATATATATATATATATATATATATATATATATATATATATATTCATTCAACTATAAGAAAGAATATTTATGTGGTTATATCTTAAAATTTTGCATATCACACTTAGGAAAAATACTGAATCAATGCCATCATGTTTGGCAGGCAAATTTTATGAAACGTGAATGGACGCAGCAAATATTAGTTTTGGCTTCTTAAACTTAAATATCTTCAACCAAAACAAACCAGAGGAACTGCGGAAGAGTGAAACTAAAAATAGTTTTCATTATTAGATGTGAAATCTTATCTGTCCACAGATGACTGTCAACATTAATACCCTGGTTGTTTTTAAAAATCAATTATTGTTTTTAAAATTTCTTTTAAATTGAAATATCTTTTAGTTATTTATAATTTTTGACAGCATATTTTACAGCTCTCGGTATCTTGTCAGATGGGTCTGTTTAACATTTCAAACCATATTTAAAAAAACCCAACCCACATAAGCAGCTTAAATTTTCCATCCTGTAATTTTCCAAAAGTAAGTTTTGGGCCCAGAAACTACAGTCCAGGAAGTATCCAAAGATTGTCGCAGAGATGACTAACTATGGGATTGTTCTAGAACAGTAATTACAATCATATCTAGAGAAGTAAATCTTGTTTTTTCACTGCTGTAGCAGAGAAAGGCTTGATATGTTCATATGCTCCTTTTTACTTTTACTTTAGTGGATACCGAAACTGTGACTCATCGTTGACACAGCAACATGTTGATGATGAAGTTTGTCACAATAAACCTTTGAAAAAAAATTCAGTTTTTTTCTTGAAATTCATGAGGAGGCTTGCAACAAACAATTTTACTGAAGTTAGGAACAATACCATGTTTTTTTTTTTCTTATTAGATTTGACACCACATCAGTCTTTGGCACACAGGTTTTGTGGGATAAATAGAGTATTTCTATCTATATTTTGTATATGTTTTGTCACTTCTCCAGAACAAGTTCAACCACTGTCGAAGTCCTGCTGAGTAAAATATGACCAAAATGACTCCACTGCAAGATGGGCGGGAGATCTGCGTGTCGGCTGGTCAAATTGCACTTGCATCCTGAACTGCTAAAAGTTACACAGCCAGTCAATCAGCACAACCAATAAATAGAATATGAATAAATAAATACAAATAAATAGTTGACTATTAAAATCTCCACTGCAGCGCTGTCGTGATCTGAGGCAGTTCAGCTCTACGTCTGTAAAGTGAAATTCAGACTGCTCGTTTTCTGATCATGTTTCACTCCCGGTTCGTCTCCGCTGCAACTGTAAGCAGAGTCCAGAGTCCAGTCTCCAGCGAGAGTGTGTGAGCCTCAGACGGCTGTCTCCAGGTCTTCGTGGGTTGACGATGACGTGTTTTGTTGGGAGCTCAGGTAGGAGGCCAGCTCAAAATCTCCATCTGCTTTGTCAGCCGGTGTCTTCCCCTGGAGGAAAGATGCATGTTAAGGAGGTGATTCTGGCTCTGGGTTATCTTTGGACTCCCTCTCTCATACAAAATACCAAATACTAGGAAACAAGCAAGAGATCCCAAGAAATAGGCACACACCAATGACAATGCAGGGTTGTTAAGGTTAGATGGTCATGGCAAGAAGTCCCAAATAAGGGTCTATAAACGCTGCTGAAGACACTCCTGTCTGGAAGGTGATGACCTTGGACAACAAACATGTCTTGTCTATGCTGTACTTTTCCTCTTAGATCTTTGTGTTGCGCTCGATATGATCAACCTCGACATTCTCTAGGTGCTGTTATCTTAATTCATTTAAATTAAAAAACACTCTTTTAATCCACGAAGGGACATTGATTGGCATCTAGTACTCCTGTAAGAACCCTTGGAGTTATTTTTGACCAGGATTTGTACTTGAAGACAACCAAAGATCATACTTGTCCAATTCTAGCTTCTCTTTACAGGCGACCTCTGAAATCTAGTAGATCCAGTGGAATCCAGTAGAATTTAACATTTTTCTCACAAACATTGCATATAGTTTGCTAAATAGTCTTCCTGGTGGTTTCTGGCGCTAAAAACATTCAGATGCTGTAAAATCCTTCGTCATTGTTTTTGTCTGTGTCCAATACCGACTGCTGCAGTTACAAGTCACAGCACATACAGGACTAATAGCCTTAGGAAAACGTTTAGGAAGAGAAACACCTACTTATGGAAGAATGTGCATAATCGTGACTCAGTGTCATGCATTTCTTTGTGGATCTTTTCACTGACTAATAAAAGGATCATGAATTCTCATGCTCCTGGTTCTTTTCCATGTAGCTTCATTTCCACATGAGGGAAAAATATATGACACACTCAGCCTGACGGTTTTAGCTGGAAATTTGCTCACAAGCAGTTAAATGCATTTTGCAAGTAAAGTGGATTTTACCCGTGAATCAAAGAAACTTTTGCCTCAAATACATGCAACTTCTTTTATTATCTTTTCTTTTCCTGTCACTCTCTGACAATCATTAGAAGTGCAGAAAAATGTACTGACAGTTGTAATTGTGTTTTCTGCAGTTGCAGGTTTCTGTTTTTATATTTCTTTTCATTTTAACAGGGTACAACGAGAGTGCTGTCTGGGTGTGTCTGTTCTCTTGTACACTGGTGAAAAAGCACCAACAGTCAATCAGGGGCACTTCCTTGTAAAAGATTTCTGTCTGATATTACATTTACAGGAACTCTGTGGTTTCATTTCTGTTTGAAATGTGAAATGTGCTCACCTGAAAATTGGTCTTCTCTAGTGAAGCACCAGCCTCCACCAGCAATCGACACACGGCATGCCGCTTCTCAGAAGCTGCTTTGTGCAAGGCAGTTTCTCCTCTGTAAGCACACACATATATCATAGTATAACAAGAAATCATTGGGAAAAACATGTTTATGTTTGTTTTTGTGGGTTAAGATCATTGTTGCACACACTGACGTTAAAAGAAACAACTCAAGAGTAGATTTATTCTTGGTTTGGGACCCCCTTCAGTACTGAGGCGTGATCTAAACAATGAATGTTTAAACTGAATGGTCTTGGGAAGTATATTGTATTTGAATTCTAAGGTTTGATGTAGCAGGACACAATAAAAGATCAGCTGCTACTCGCCAGGACTTAAAATTGAGCAAATACAAACTTAGGGGACACATGCCACATTACACTGTCATATTTAATAAAAACTAAGCCACAACAAGAAAGAAAAAAAAAAAACAACAAAATGCAGTGTGGAAGCACCGTATCTGGACAAATGAACACCATAAACCCCTCAGTACACCAAAGTATTCTCACGTTATTTATCTCATTAGGATTAATCCACAGATGATCCATCCATCCATTATCTGTACCCGCTTTATCCGTTTCCGGGTCACGGGGGTCTGTCGGAGCCTATCCCGACGCATATCAGGCGAAAGGCAGGGGTACACCCTGGACAGGTCGCCAGTCTATCCAGGGCCACATACAAACAACCAATCACACTCACATTCACACCTAGGGAGAATTTAGAAAGATCAATTAACCTACCCTGCATGTTTTTGGACTGTGGGAGGAAGCCGGAGCACCCGGAGGGAACCCACGCAAGCACGGGGAGAACATGCAAACTCCACACAGAAAGACCCACCGAGCCGGGAATTGAACCGGGAACCTTCTTGCTGTGAGGCAACAGTGCTAACCACTAAGCCACCGTGCTGCCATCCACAGATGATGAAAATGTCATTTAAAAAATACATTTAACTTAACGTGGTGGATTTCTTTGGTTGCTTACAGAATAAAATCCGATGTGGCATCCTTTAAAAGTCAACAGTGTTTGTTGGCCGTGTCTTGTTTCATATGTACGGTTACACCTCATTTACTGTAGATTACACAGCGCTGTAGTAGTTCTGTGGAAAAACGTACAATATTTCCCCTTGAAAAGAACCGTGCACAACTGAATGTCAGTTGTCAGTCTGTTTCTGCTTTGTGGCTTTGTTGTTGCTTAATAAATCATGACGCGGCGTAATGTGTCATCTGAGAATGGATTCGCGTAATTGTAAGACCCCAAAAATAACTTTCTGTTTCACGAGTGGGTGTGTACATAGGCATGTGTATAACAAAACATCTCAACCCAAAAATATGAGCAAATGCAAAGTCACATACTTCTCTTTGTCTGTCAAATCCAGAAGAACCTTAAAGCCTGAGGATGGAAGAAAATACAGAAAATAAAAAAACTTGCAAGTGGATTTGTTTTTACGTAGCGGTCCATACTTACATCAGAGGGTTCAAACTCAACACACAGTCTCCACGTTATTCCAACTCGATAAACTCTGCTCAAGCCATCGTTTACATATCAATACGTATTGATTTAAAGTGTGGAGGACGGCTCACCTTGTTGCAGTATGTAGCTAACCAGGTCTGAGTGCCCGTTGTGGGCAGCGATGTGTAACGCCGAACAACCTCCCGAGTCTCTCGCCAACAAGCTGACGCCTCGACGAACGCACTCCGACAGCTGCAAAGTGATGGAGAAATAATCGACTTTGAAACGGAGCAGTTCATCTTAAAAAAATTTTTTTTTTTTTTTTTTTATAGTTTCAGCTTTTTTTTTTCAGGAATTAGAGTTCTTTATATGTATGATAAGTTGTCTTTGCTAAAAAACCTGGTCTTATAATTCACAAAATGCGAAGACATTTCATACTTTCATATTTTCTTACGACTCATTTTTAAACGCTTCTGGCCTCTGACTCTTTAACCAAATCCAGGACTTAATCTTCCAAGAGTTAAGACTAGTTTATGCTTCAGCGCTGACTCAACATCGTAGTTCAGGTGCAACGTAGCTGGGTACCTGTCGTACGTCGTACAACTACGGCGGCGCCCACGCCCTCCCCAGAAACTCAACCTGTAGGGTCGGCGTGTACGAACGTGTTGTTTTGAGTCACGCGTGACGTCAACATTCACAGGAACGAGGTTACAGGAGCTGCTCATGAACCCCACCAGTCCCCACCCAAGCAGTTGAAACTGTAAATTCATTTCAGATATGAGGTTAAGTGGAAAAACAAAAACATTGTTTGTGAATGTAGTTTACCATAGGGAGGTCACCAGAACTGGCTGCAGTCAGAAGTGCTGAAAAAATAAAATAAAATAAACAAACGAATAAATAAATGAACACACAAAATTGAGTAATGATTATTGCATGATATTTCCCTTCAAAATGATCTCTACACAATTTCCTTAGTGTTGGTAAAAACATCTTCTACCAAAGACTAAGCACAAATGACAACTTTTCTCTTTTTGTTTGAGATTTCCTTAGTTGAACTACACAAACAAATATGTCATGAGGACTGCATTTGAATCCTACGTGAATATCTTTGCCGGGTTTTCCTGCAGTAACTCTGTTTCACTTCCACAGTTCACTGTCATTGTGTATCTAAGACAGAACTGTCATAACTGCCTGCACACAATAGTTAGTGTCAGTTAAATGAAAGCGTGTTGTTTGGACATCGTGGCGCAGTGAAACGGAAAGTGAACTGTGTGAAGAAAAAAACAAACAAAACAACAACATGTGAGGATGATGAGTTCAGGCTATTTGGAGAGTCCCTGTTCTTCCCAGGAATTACAACAAACAAGGAAGAAACTTTGGTGTTTCCTTCTTTTCTTCTCCTGAAAAAGTCCAGACATGTTCAAGGTGTGCGTGTGTGTGTGTGTGTGTGTGTGTGTGTGTTACCTTGTTCATCAGGTGTCAAAGGAACACTGCAAAAAGAAAAGTTCAAAGTTTCAAAGTGTGATCAGCAAAAGCAGATAAAACTTTACTTTTCATTCTCCCTGATCTGTGACTTTGAACCTTTTGTCTTCTTGAACATATTATTTCTTTGCTGCAGCTTCTTATCTGCATGCTGACCCTAATATATTTTCCCTTCAGGGATTAAGAAAGTAGTTTTGAATTTAAAAATATTGACTAATACAAAAAGTGACACTTAGTGATAATAAATGCAAATTGCAATCTACTGAATAGTTTCTCCTCCTCCTCGTCCCTCATCTCTCCTGCACATCCAGGGGTTAAAAAAAAAATAAAAAGAAAGACAAAAAAGTCACTTAAAAAAATATCCCTCATGATTTGTCCACTATTAACCCTTAAGATATTGCACATTTATGGGATTGCTGCACACTGGAGCTTTAATGCACTTGCACAGATGTGTACACATGCTGGTCAAGTATGATGATAAAAGGTGGCAGGAGAATGTCAAAATGTCAAAGGATGAAGAAAAAGAAAGAGTTAACATATATACAATCCTACCCAGCAGCAGGTTCCACCACCAGATCAGGCATCCCAGTGGATGATGCCTGGCTCACCACAGGTCCCTCGTGGTCCAGGATGAACACCTCATCCTGACATATTTCCGTCACAAAGTGGAGGTGTTCCTTTAAACACAAAACAGGAAAAAGGTGAAGTGAGGGCAAGAAAACAAATCTCAAATCACAAGCTCTTGATATCGGAATACGATTGATCTTCACTTACCTGAGCCTTGTCGATGCGATAGAAGCGATCAGCTGACGTAGCTGCGCACAAGAAATTCACAATTAGAAGAAAACTTGTGATATATGAACATAAACTGGCTTTTAATTGTATATATTCTTGTGTCCTTTTTTTTATGCATTTCTGAACAAGAATTCTCAGTTTATTTTTGCTATAAAATCATCTTAAGCACTTTTCCTGTGAAAGTGTTTTACTAAGTTTATTTGTGATTTTTCTTTGACTGCAAAATGTTTCATGAACTCACAGTCCAGGAAGCTCCAGTTGGCAGATAATCGACTGGTGGAGCTGGTCCGAGGAACCCCTCTGGTTTCATCCTAGAGACACAGACACAGCCCTCATCCTCTTATTGAACAATCGATGTTAAAAAGGGGCGCTATGGAAGAATTATTACACTAAAGAGAGTTAAAGGCAGAAAAGGTTAATAAAGAGAAAGTAGAATTTTAAGGTTTTTTCAGAAGCTGCACAGCAAATACGACAGAGACAATAAGAGAGTGAAATTTAAATGAGAAGTTGGCTTGACTTGCATCTGTTTTTAGTGTAAATATGATCTCCTAAGACAACGTGGGTGCCAGTCTATAAAGATTGGAGTAAGTTATCTGTCTGCAGCTTTATGTTTGTGTTTAATTCCCTGCTGAAAGCTACACGAGTAAATCTGTGATGAAGCCTATCAGACAGACACCCAGAGTCATGTACCTGGTAGTGCACTCTGTGGCCAGTAGGTGGCGCCTGGTGTAAGTCCTAGCGAGCACAGCAGACAGGTTTCAAGGTTAACAAGCAGCCAAAGCATTTACATGAAAAAAAACAACTTCCACACACGTTTAAATCCGTTAGTGAATGTTCCCCCACATGACACACACAGCTACAGACAAGCTCTGAAATCTCAGGCCGTTAAATAACCCAGAGAGGAGCGATGACGCCGCGCAAATCATGAAATAATGATGAAAAGAAAGGAACAGAAAAAAAGGTGAACAAGGAAGGAAAATATAAGTGAGCAGATTGCTGACGATGATGATGACAGTAAGGAAAAAGCACTTGCCTCTTGTAATCTGTCAATATAGAGTCTGCAGGTCTCCAGGTCACAGTCTCCTCTCACCACCACAATGCCAACTGGGATGGCTGGAAAACACACAAACGCACACTTTAGGGTGTAAAAAAAATGTGATGTCTCGGGCCACTTGGTGGCAGCAGAATCCAGCTTTAAACACGATCATGAAATAAAAACCTCAAAGGACGGTTAAGATGGAGCCACAGCTCATTTATTAGAGTGTTTTTTGGAGTTTACGTAAAATCAAACATGAACAAATGTAGCCTTACAGATGTCTCGCAGTCGTTCTTTGTCGTACTGCAGCCTCTCGTACTCTTGGAGGCTGATCCGATTCACTCGAAGACGCAGACGATCTGGAACTGCGTGCGGACTGCAAGGAAAGCACACACACACAAGTGCATGTACACACACACACACACACACACGCACACACATGATTCATGCATGCACAAGCACACAATGATAAGGCCATACATATACATACATGCACACACAGACACAAATCACAAACCACAATCACAAAAAGTATTTTGAAACATAAACTGCAGCATTTTATTCTTCTTGTCTCAATTTGTCGATATTTTAGGTTACAATCAAGAAGCTTTTTTTTAACTGAGACAGTTTTGAAGTCTAATATTTCTGACAAATTAAATACAAAAAGCTCTGACGTCATCCTGCAGACAAACACATTTATCCCATGTTTATATGAAATTGTTAAAATGATGGCGGGCAAGAAGTAAAACAAAAATCAATGTTGAAAAGTCTCTATTAAGTCTTACCTCCAGAAGGAACTAAAACGGTTTGAAATGAAAGAAGACTTCATTAAACTGACTTTTATTCCTCCCAGGCAAAACCAAGGCACAATAATAAAGTAGTTCCTCTTTGGAGGCACGAATGTCAAGCGAGTGCCGAGGTTTGGTGCAGGTATAATAAAAGCAGAGCTCATGGTAAAGTTCAAGGCAGACATAAACATACTACAGCGGGAAAATAAAATCAAGACGAGAGGCGGAAGCACATTGAGAAGTGGGAAGACTTCAGCATGCTGCCATACACTCTTACTCTCTTTTAGACCTTTTATTGTACACAAAACAAGAGAAGCTCTCAGTCAACACATACTTTGGAGTTTGACCAAAATTTGATGACATTTTTAAATTATTTCCTCCTTAATGTGTTGCATATGTGCTTGTTCCAAGTTCTAAAATGTGTTCTGTGTATTTGTTATTCATTTTAAATCATTGAAGACTTCTCCCACACCTTGACATTTAAAGCCACAGGTGCACAGTGGCTGACACTTGTGACATGCTGCCCCCATGTGGTCAGAAATGGTAATGTTACAGTGGCTTCAAAAGACGGGATGATTTGTCAGGGGGGAAAAAACAGAGAACAGCTTATTCCTGAGTGTTTATGTGTGTGTCATATTTTGTGGAGGAGGGAAGGTCAGGGTCACTTACTCCCCTAAGATCTGTTCCTCCGTATCTTTCTGGCCCCAGCTGGTTCGCTCGCTACAGCCAAACCTCCTGTTTTGACTGAAACTGTGTCTCAGGCTGCATAAATATTAATAATACTGCCTCTGTCATTTAAGTCACTATTCTTTATGCTTGACAGCGTCAGACGGCTTCCTGGTGACGTCTGAGCTCAAAGAGACACCCGCAGAGAACGCTTTTTATCTTTCCAGGGACAGAAATAAATATCTGAAAGCTACATTAATACTGATGTTCATCAGTAATCTCTCAAACACCATCAACTCCATGATGTCGGAGGTAGAAACAAATGTGCTTATGTTTTTTCCATGACGTTTAAGTGACTTCTACTTCAAATATTGGTCAAACCTGACCAACAAAACATGACGCGACGGCACCAACTAAGTTCCTTGTGCACAAACACACTAACATATGGTGACAGAGGGCTAAGGTACTTACACAGAGAAGGAGTCGGGGGGAGCAGAGAGGCGGCGCAGATCAGCTGCACACACCTTCTGAATACTACGCCCGTGCGCGCGCACACACACACACACACAGAAGAGAGGAGGAATGTATGGCGGTGAGGGATAAAGGGGATAAAGAAGGGAGACAGAAAGCAGACGAGAAAAAGAAGGATGAGTAAACAAAAAGGAAGGAAGGAGATCAAACCAAAGTAATAATTGAAAAGATCCCACGTGTGTGTTAGTGGGACGATGAAGTGAAAGTGAAGGATGAAAAAGAGGAGGGACAGACGGAGAAAAGGTAAGTAGACAACATTGATAGCACAGAGTACAATTGCAGAGCAGTAACAATGACAATATACTGCAGCAAGTCATTACTATACTGTTCCCTCTCTCACATGCACACATCTACTGTAGCCTGCTGAATATTACAAACAGTTGAAAATAGACTCACATATATATAGACAAAGATGTACGAGAACAAATATTAGTCCTACAGGGATGGAGGAGTGTTAGTACCCACACAAATTCAGATATTTCATACAGCAGGCAACCAGAAGACAGCGCTGCTGCTTCAATCTTGAAATAAATCGATCAATGTCTCCTCAGCTGCCACAGTAAAAAAAAAAAACAACAACAAAAATAAAAACACGCACACACACATGCAGGATCTCATGTCAGTGTGTCACCAGGGATAAACCTGATGCTTTTGTTTTGATTAACACATGTGGACAACATTACTATCCCTCCTTTGATTGTGGTTTGGCGAGCTGAACAGAGATGTGGAGCACAGAGGAGTGAATGTCAGCTCGCTGAACAGACTGTATGAGTCACTCCGTGCAGGCCGGGCTTTTACAACACTGCTGGCCTAGTTCCTCCGTCTCTGCTTGTGTGTGTACATGACTCACTCGTTGAGTAAAGGTACTGAGGTGCGCCTCTTGCACTTCTGGACCATGTTGGCCTGGTTTCGAAGGGAGATGTGGAGGGTGGATGGAGCCAGGCGACACGGTTCGCCGTCCACCTGCACAAACGGAGACAACCGTATCTGCTACTGGTTTGTTTCCTCAGCATTTATGTCAGATGATCGCATCGTCAGGAGAACCAGCGTGTCGTGACGGCACGGCAGCAGTGACTATCAAAAAAAACATTTTTATGAATGACTTGAAGTTTTACAGATAATCAGGACCTCCCTGCTATCTTTGTTATCATTTTACTTTTGATCTTTTAAGGGAAATATATATTCCTAATTTACACAACAACAATTTAATTTCACAAAGGAATTAAGTACTATTAATTTCAATTCAAACCCTTTATTTTGTTGAAATAGAAGCAGAACTTATCGAAGGTTGAGAAGGAAACATTTCAACTGATGTTGAATTTGACATCGGCAGGGCTGGATGATTGCCGTCTTGTATGACTACTAATTTTATTTATCTGCAAGCATTTGATCAGTCTTAGTTATTATTTGATGTTACAAGAATTCAGTTGCACAACAGTTTCAGGCCTCCTTTGCTGCATGTTTATGTTATAACACATTGCAAACATTTCAGTGGCACTTGTAACACCTCGGTACACCCCGACCCAGGTGAAAGACCGGGGTACACCCCGACCCAGGTGAAAGACCGGGGTACACCCCGACCCAGATGAAAGACCGGGGTGAAAGGCAGGTTAACACCCCGACCCAGGTGAAAGGCAGGTTAACACCTCGACCGAGGTGAAAGACCGGGGTACACCCCGACCCAGGTGAAAGGCAGGTTAACACCCCGACCCAGGTGAAAGACCGGGGTACACCCCGACCCAGGTGAAAGGCAGGTTAACACCCCGACCCAGGTGAAAGACCGGGGTACACCCCGACCCAGGTGAAAGGCAGGTTAACGCCTCGACCGAGGTGAAAGACCGGGGTACACCCCGACCCAGGTGAAAGACCGGGGTACACCCCGACCCAGGTGAAAGACCGGGGTACACCCCGACCCAGGTGAAAGGCAGGTTAACACCCCGACCCAGGTGAAAGGATGGTTAACACCCCGACCCAGGTGAAAGGCAGGTTAACACCCCGACCCAGGTGAAAGGCAGGTTAACACCTCGACCCAGGTGAAAGACCGGGGTACACCCCGACCCAGGTGAAAGACCGGGGTACACCCCGACCCAGGTGAAAGGATGGTTAACACCCCGACCCAGGTGAAAGGCAGGTTAACACCCCGACCCAGGTGAAAGACAGGTTAACACCCCGACCCAGGTGAAAGGATGGTTAACACCCCGACCCAGGTGAAAGGCAGGTTAACACCTCGACCCAGGTGAAAGGCAGGTTAACACCCCGACCGAGGTGAAAGACCGGGGTACACCCCGACCCAGGTGAAAGGCAGGTTAACACCCCAACCCAGGTGAAAGACCGGGGTACACCCCGACCCAGGTGAAAGGCAGGTTAACACCCCGACCGAGGTGAAAGGCAGGTTAACACCTCGACCCAGGTGAAAGGATGGTTAACACCCCGACCCAGGTGAAAGGATGGTTAACACCTCGACCCAGGTGAAAGGATGGTTAACACCCCGACCCAGGTGAAAGGATGGTTAACACCTCGACCCAGGTGAAAGGATGGTTAACACCCCGACCGAGGTGAAAGACCGGGGTACACCCCGACCCAGGTGAAAGACCGGGGTACACCCCGACCCAGGTGAAAGGCAGGTTAACACCCCGACCCAGGACAGGCCACCAGTCCATCGCAGGATACACGTAGACAAGATATTAATTTTAAATGTATTTAAATGTATTTCTACTGAAATTCCTAATGATGACAACAATGACATTTTTTTGCTTCATTCCTCATTTAAAAAGATGCCTCTGGATTTCCTGAATTCTTTAATGATAATATTAACCGTAGACGATGAGCTCGATCATTTAAAACTCATCAATGTCTATTGTTTAAATCCTACAGATAATGTTAAGAGCACATTTAACATGTTTAGAGGATGTGTGAAATTACCTGAACAGGTACAGTCTTGTAAGTGGTGAGGACGACTTCTCTGCACTGGTGAAGTCTCTCTCCGTGACCTCCGACCTGCAGCGCCGCCTGGTGGACAAGAGCGAGAATTAGCTCTGTAGCTGCTTTTCTTTCACTCTCTTCTCCCCCTCTCTTGTTTTTCATACCAGCGACGCCATCGTGAAGCCAATAACTTCAATGCAGCCGTCGTCGTGGCGCTGTGGCTCGAAGTCTCGATGGTCCCCGGTGTTTCCCCACGGCATGGTGCCGGCACAGTACCTGCATAAGCAGTTCACATACGAAACATCAGCACCTTCGTAACACTCAACCATGTGCTGCTGCTGTTGCTGACATGCTTGTGGAGTGAGACACTTTTATTTAGACACAAGAGATTTACTTATCAAGTTGTATTACGAAAATACATTAATGCACAGAAGTTGCATTTTGATTCTATGCATTATACAATAACAAGTGTCATTTGCCTACCTGGGAATGTTTAGAAAGACGATGCACTGGAATTTCAGCTCCTGGATCTTGGGTGTCAGATCTGTGCCGTCGCACTATCAGAGACAGTGAAAGCGACTGAGTGGAAGTGCCGGGATGATTTTCAAGTCTCAAATCAGATGCTTCATTTGTTTTTGGTTTTTGTTTTGCTTCAAACTTTAACTCTCACTTCTTGATTTTTATTCTTCAGTAAAGCGTTCTTGGAAAAGAGTAAGAAATAAATAAATAAAACAGCATGTTTTTCTGTGTTTAAAGAAATAACTTTTTATTTACAGTTGAGCAACAGCTGAAAACACGACCCAACACCCACCTTTTTATCCTCTCTAAGTTACAT